>JBAMBQ010002215.1:0-20627 GCA_037044495.1 Stegana nigrithorax
CTTTTGTAGAATTCTGCTCAGCCTGACTGCCTGTCCTGTTCCTTCTATCTCAGAATAAATGTATACGTACGAGTTACGCTGGGCGTATCTCAGTTTGTACTTGTACACCTTATGTTCATCTCTGTAAGCATCCCAGTCAGACTCCTTCTGAGTCTTGAGGGTCCTATTCAGAAGTTTGCGGGTGCTCTTGCGAAAGGAGGTAAGTTCTGAGTTCCACCAGGGTACTGTCTTGCCTGCTCTTTCTTTCCTAATTGGACACGCCTCTTCATAGCTTTCAATAATGGCTGCACCGATTGCTTTGGATGCCACCTCAATCGAAGCTATGTTACGTAATCTAGCGGGGATATTGGGTATCCGAGCATCGATTACGTCAGCGTATTGTCTCCAATTCGTTTTCCTAGGATTTCTTCCAGCGGGTGTTACCAATGGTTTAACTCGCACACAAAATCTCAGGTATCTGTGATCTGAAAGAGACACTGTATTTAGTACTTTCCAGTCGTAAATGGCATCTGACATCTTATTGTTGGTAAGCGTCAAATCAATAACTTCCTGTCTTCGTCTGTTTATGAACGTCGGTTTGTTACCGGAATTCTTAATAACCAGGTTAGAAGATAGGATGAAGTCTAACAGCTTCTCACCTCTGTAGTTGCATTTTGTGCTACCCCAGATAGTGTGTTGAGAGTTTGCATCGCAACCTACTATCAACCCAAAGCCGTTGGACTCAGCATATCTTATGATTTCGAAGAGTTCTCTCGTTGGTGGGAGGTGATCGAATCATATGGAAGATAGTCGTTCTCCTCCATATCATTTAGCTTTGCAATGCTGCAGATTGATCTGAGTAATTATAAGACTGGTCATCAGTATAATTACACTTAGTTCTTACTAGTTACCAGGGAAGCTTTGATGCGACCCAGAAACAGGTTAGGACGGAAACCCCACTTCTTTTTAAGTAACTTGGCTGAGTGTTTATTAATTGCAACCACAAGGAGCGAACCGTTAGGCTCAAGCTTCTTGTGGGAGTAGACGTGCCAATCAGTATAATCAAGACCCTTATTCTGATAGCAGAACATAGCGATAATTTCCTTAGCCTTCCTGAGAGGGCCAGGGATATAGAATATCGCTTTCACCAGCTTTGGATGTTTCGCCTTATCAACAGTGAAACGGTTTCCGCCAATTGTTGGTATTTGGGAAACTTTTTCAGTCAGCCATTTGAAAGATCGATCGTCCGTGCATCGTACTTATATACAAGGTGTGTTCCAAAGTAAACAGGACTTTTAAAAAAAAGACAGAATAAATAGTTTTTTCGGCAAAATCAATTTATTTTATTCAAAATAGTCTCCTTCTGCTTTAATACAGCGTTTTGCACGGTCCAAAAGCATGTCGAACGAGTGTTTTAGCTCGTTGCCCGGTATGGCCGCCAGTATGCCGGTGCAAGCCTTTTGAATGGCCTCTACGTCTGCATAACGCTTTCCTTTCATCGGCAAATGCATTTTTCCGAAAAGGTAGAAGTCGCACGGTGCCATATCAGGTGAATACGGGGAGTGGTTGATGGTTAAAATGTGATTTTTGGTCAAATCGTCGGACACAAGCGTCGATCGATGAGACGGCGCATTATCGTGCAACAAACGCCAACTTCCATCTTCTCGCACCGATGACAAAAACATACTGACACTTAAAACGCAATAACCTCACTTCCAATAGATGAAATGTCATGAAATTTTTACTGGAAGTCGATAAACGATAGCAGATTCTAACGCACCAGTTGACATATAGATGGCGCCACTAGAGGGCGCTAGATTCCTGTTTACTTTGGAACACACGTAGTATTCTGCACAACTTTCGTACCCTCAAAAGTTGGAGAATTTATCTCCATTAATGACTTCCAAAGATGTCCTTCGACTCCGGCTCTTTGAATGTCAGTCATTTCATCAGTGTCGTTGGAGTCTCTGATCACCGCCAGTTGGGCACTTTCTGCCACCCCAGCGTAGCTGGGTGGCTGCTGCTCTTCTGTCAGCTTATCCGAGCGCTTCGAAGCACGTGAGAAGGTTGGTTTTTCAGTTTGGTCAGTAAGACCAGTCTCCATGCTCATGGGTTTTTCCACAGGTGTCGCATTAGAGTTGGAAGAAGAAAGTTTCGGTTTCTTCCTCTTTCTCTTCTGAGACTTTGCGTTGCCCACGCTGTTAGTGACCTCCTCTCTAGATCGTTTGCCAGTAACAGCTATAGGGATCGAAGATTTCCCAACAGCGGCACTAGCCTTATTCGAGGCTAGGGTCGCTTTTGCGGCCTTCTATTTTCGCTGTCGCTTTCTGGATTTCCCCCGTGCCGGTTCTCCAATGGTTGAGGAGGTCTCCTCTGAGGTTCTCTGCAATACCTGAATGGAGTGCTTCCCAGTACAAGCCTGACAAGAATTGCTTTCTGCCGTCTCCTGACCGCTACAAACCACCACAGGCTCAAAAGGAACCACTGTCGAGACAGCCGAGGAAGGTAGAGGAGGACAGATAGCAACTGCATTCACTGGTGCGGATACAGCTGCCCTCTGTGGTTTCCTTTTCCTTCTCCTCTTGTTGGTGTCCTCCGAAGGTCCCCCCATTATAGGTCCTGTCGTTCCCCTGCAGCTACGCGAGGCAGCTCCCATCTGGGTCACTGAGTCTCTTAGAGAACCTTTCGCCACCTTTGGAATAGATTCAACTTCAGCTGCCTGCATCTGGGTGGTCCGTGGCCCTCCCTGAGCGTGGCTGCCTATCGTGGAACCCGTGTTGTTTACAGAACTGGCTACAATGATTAGTTCCTGGTCAGATTTGACTCCAACGTGGTCAAGATCATTTGCCGTCAGAGCTGTAATGCAGCTGGTTGTCAAAATTGGTTCAAGTCCGGGTGTTAAACCGTCCTGTACTTGATTTTGCCTTCCCAGCTGCGATTTTGGAGGTTTAATCGACGATGCCGGCTTACCCTCCAGTAGAAGACACTCTAACGATTCTGACTGAGTATCCTCTACACCCAGTGACATAGTAGATACGAGACCCTGAGTAGTCCCGATATGTACGCCCAATGATGTTAGGGCCTTCACATCCGTTGCCCTGGCCACTGTCGAGTCAGTGGGAGGATTCCCAGTTTCCTGGTGACCTCGTTCAGAGTGACTATTGGTCGTTGTGTCCATCATTGTTAGACTGCTTTTTATTTCTGGGAGCAACCCCATAGCGTTTTTGACCTAACCGCCAGGTTGGTGTAGACCTTTAGACGGTATTTTTTACGTCATCCTCCTACTCCCTGAGACATCCCTAGGACCATTCAGGATACACCATATTGGATTACTTTTAGCTTCAGTGAACTGCATAGTACCTACAGCTGACGTGCCATTGGCTCCTAAGCAGTTCACCTAATAGGCCTCTCATCGCGGCGAGATTGTAATCCCTCGAGGGGGGAAAAAAAAAATCATGCATAGTTTAAAAAAGTTGTTGTAAATGAATTAGATAACGAACACGTTATAACTAACTCAGGACACAAGTTATATAAATCACACATTAAGAGACAGAAAAAAATCCTAAATATCAATCAGTAACAATTATCTCAAATGTACAGAAACCAACAATGATACACCTAGCAACACTGCTAGTCACTTAAACATTAACATATTTACATATAATAAATATCACAGCATTCGAAACAAGTAGAAAAAACATTGAAACAAACTTAAACATTCTGAAACACCACGTAAAGCAACACGACGTTGCTTTTTCCATTTTGCGAAATAATTTTTAGCTATTAGAAACGAAAATACATAATCTAAAACCCCATTTTATAAACAAAAGAAGACTAATAAGTATTTTAAGAAAAGGTTTAAAAGTTATAACAGAGACAATGGACAGTGATGACGAACAACTAATAAAAACAAGTTTAGATGAAATCAAAAGATTAGGACATTCAGACCAAATTATCAATATTACCTTACACATAAATAGACAACAAAGGCTTATACCAAACACACTTTCCAACAATGCTAATCAACTACGAGACCAATTAAACATTTTTAAAGAACTATACCAAATGAACTATGATATTACACTACTACGGAACCGTATAGACGACAACAAAGTTATGCTAACAAGTAAATTGAACATTTTATCACGTAATATTCTAACTATCGCCGAACTTTACTAAATGTCCGACTTAAACAGTTTAGCTAACATAAAAATTTCCATAGCCTACAATGATAAAAATATAACTATCGTAATGTTTATGCCAATTTTCTTTGATAGCAATACCATACAATATTAATAGAACCAATCCCCGATATCAAATACAAATCCTTTCGTATTGAAGAAAAGCACTTCATAATTGATGAAGGTAAAAACTTGTATAATGTTGATGTAAAAGAAAATTTAAAAGAAAACTTATTAAAATCACAGACTACTGTATATCAAAATTAGTAAAACATTAAAAGCCAAATTGCAAAATCCTTAACGAAAATAAAAATCAAATTATAGACGAGGTTACGGAATGTCTAATAATCGCAAAAAACTTTGAAAACTCAAGCCTAATACATTATTGTAATCCATATAAAATTTTTCTTCTTAAAATAACCTAATTAAATTTGATAATTATAAAATTTGGTTAGGAAACATGAAATTTACAAACAAATTTACTAGAGTATATGACCATATTGTAATATCATTTAAGATGGTAGATATTAATTGAGCCTATGTAATGGATGAGGAAAATACAGAAGAGCTATCAATCAAACTATTCAGACTATCTGTCTTTAACTGTCCCTCAAAATTAATAAATCTTGCACTTTTAATAGTGATTTTCATAATAGGTAATTTAAAACAAAAGTATAAAAACGTTATCAATAAATCATTTACCTTCTTGCAATCGCAGCAATATTGACCACACGCTTGTATCTTTGTTATACAAGCATCTGGAAAGCATCCAGTAAATTTCCGCTGTGTGAATGCACTTCTTTCATCACACAATGATTTCACGTTAAGCAAGCAATAGGAATTACGGAATTTCCATCGTTGTAATTGAAACAATTCTTATTAACAAGAAGTTCATTTAACTTTAATGATTTCTTTGTTTTCGTCATCTAACAAACTTATAAAAAGGTAATTCATAATTTTAAATAAGTTAGTATTGTTTTAGAACTCAAAAATAATAAGATTAAACAATTAAGAAAAAATAATTCATATTTTTTATTTGTCGGGAATATTAAATGACGCTAATAAATATAATTTATACTTTTATCGGTTTTCAAACAAGTGGAAAAACGCACCAGTAATCTTGTAGCGAGTACCTCAGCTGCACAATGCATAGTTTTATTTAGTAATTTATTTAATTTATTAGAAAAAAAAAGAACTGAAAATGCTTAACGCAACATACAGGCAAGCCAATTGTCAGCAGGTGCAGTCAATTAAGACCCAATTAATGAAATATACTGGACTAATGAAATTTAATTAATAAAATAAAACAAAAATTTTGTTTAAAAACATATGTTATGCATGTGAAAGTTAGTACATCGTAAAAATTTTGAAATCCCACAAAAAAGGGGAAAGAAAGAGAAAAAACATCTGTAGACTGGTGCTAGTATTTCCGATGTAGGCTATTATATTATAACATAGTTAAATGTTTACATTTGAATGTAATACCAGAGACAACCTATACATAGATAGTGTACAAGACCTCTGTTACAACTACTGTCAAGTTTTAGAATTAACTGCGGCCAGGCAGGGCAAAAGACCAAGCGAAAACTGAGCAGCTTGTGTGATTTCGCTTTGCTTGTTCTCATTTGTCGCTTTTCCTCATTCAAATGTGCTGCCTACGCTCATACTACCTACGGAAGTCGTTTGTGATTTCGGTCAGTATCTTATTCGTCAGCAATTGACACTTCTCTCAGCATGCATTTGTCCCACTTGCCCAAATACGATTGCATTTCATTTGTTTTTTTCCTCTCGCACGTCACGATGTGCTACTTGCACAATTGTTTTTTACTGTCTTTGTTTTTAAAGTGGAACTTTTTTAGCGAGGTGTAAGTCCAAAAAATGGTAACAGAATTCAAATGCAGGATGCTTGAGAGACGAAGTGGGGAGACGTACAAAACAATGCGCATTGTCTTGTGCGTGGTCGTCTGCAACGTAGATAAGAATGATTGCTTATGCATGAGTAAGAGAGAGACAAAAAATGTTTTATTGATTGTACTGATTTGTGAGCGAATATAAAATTTGCTCATCTTTGAAATAAGAAGCAAACAAACGAGAGAGTAGATTTCGCTCAGACATTTCATACGGTACACGTAAACACACACTTTGCTGTGTAATACTTATAGATCGTTGCCATGCTTAGCTGCTGCTAATAGGGGTGGAAACATTAAAATGTTCCGAGACAGATTTTAAATGAATGCCCTGTCCAGACTGTCCTGTACACCATATTAGTTGTTGTATAGAATATAATTTTCAATTTTATTCCTGTAGAAAACTATTGGCTTTACATTGCTGTTGTTAACAAGAATGGAAGCATCAGAAAACATAGAACATTTTTATATGAATGTTGTTGTTGTTGAGCACATTGTGACAGTACGCCATTAATATGAGTGACCACTAATAAGTTTATTAGTAATGATATATATAATTATTATTGCCGATGTTCTACGACTATGCACCGGTGACAATGGAGTGCAATTGTGAATTGCTTTGTTTCTTTCCTACTTCATAAATATTATACATAGTAACTAAATCTACATTCCTAACATTTTATGCAGCAATTTCACTTCAATAGTGTGTTTATATGGGTGAGGCACATTCCTTTTTTTTTTGTTCGCTTTTCTTGTGTTATGTTACTTCTCTTCCCGCATGTGTTTTTTCCCCGGGCCTAAATGTTATTGGTCCCCGCGATTGTGCTGAAAATTTTCGTTTCTTGCTGATTCTACATTTCTGCAATTATGAGCGCCAAGTACGGTATTAAAATTCAATGAAAATGGTAGACCCAAATTATGCGTTAAGTGATGAATTTTTTCATTCAATAAAGATTTGTTGTTGTTTGAAGCTTTGTGTTTAGCCAGGGCAATATGGGGGAAAGCCATAGTGCCCTTGCTAAAGATACTTAAACACTGCCGATATGCTTTTCTAACTGCGATGCGAGGTTTATTAACTTTTTGGCTGAGTACATGTAGGTCAAGTAATCGGTCGCTATGCATATCAAATGGAAATTATGTTAAAATCCTTAAATTGCCATATTCTTTCATTCATATTGCTCGGTACCTTACATACAAACACCTGTGACGTAGTTAAACACCAAAATTAATCTTCCACCAACTCTTCATACTTTGTTTAGTCAGCCTGCAATTTCCTTATTGAAGTTTTTTCTGCACTCCTTTACTAGCCAAACGAGCTGATGTTTCGATTTAACTGCAGTTCAGTTGAATGCCTGCCCAACTTTTGTTCTATATGAACTGAATAATAGAACCATTATTCTATATATGTATTTTGCACACAATCATTTTCACAAATAATGCATGATTAGTGCAAAATATTCTAATTGGCTTTGACTTTTTTCATTTATACTGTCAAAGCGTTCAGTAGCAGCTTTGAGAATTCAAATGCCCATAACAATTAAGAAGAAGCACAAAATATTTTGTGAAAATCAAGAAATTTAAACGACTTCGAATTTTGAAACTTCTAAAATCATGTCAAATTCGTTTATTAGTGTGTACATAGTGCAGGTGTTCCTGTCCAAATGCATACACAAAATCAATTCGACATCATTTTCATATCTGGCACAGATGAAAAGCAGAATGAAATGTCTGTAACAATTGTGAAGAAGCAGAATATTGTCTCAAAACGAAGAAATATGAGCTAGCTGGGCAATTCAAACTTCTAAAATCATTAAAGAGCTCACACAAATAAGTGCATTTCAGGCGGGCACGTCGATGAATGTCTTTTCATACCAGGCACTCATAAAAAGTGGCAAGCAAAAGGATTTTCTGCAGCAAGAAATATGTGCATTGACTTTTTCAATAACAACCACATTCTTGAAATGCGAAAAAAATGGCCATTGCCACCAAAAAACTTAAATGAGAAAGCAATCACCACAGAGAGACAACGAAAAAGAAAAAAGTCCAACAACAATATATACACTCGACTAGACCAATCAAATCAAATAGAAATCCCAAATCAGAGTAGCAAAGCACTACGGCATACTCAACAGAAATCAAATTTTATGACGTGTGTCCTCTATATGATGAACAGTCTCTGTATGTAGTAATACCATGCAGAAAAGTTGTTCGAATGAAAGGGTTTTGTATTAGAATCTTTGTGAAATATTTTCACATATTAGTGAATTATAAGTATGGGATGCAGTATGTATGTCAATACAGTAAATTGAAACACATGTCAACAGAGTAAATTGACACGCATACTAAGTATATATCATTAAGTAATAAACGGTCATCGTTGTACTCAACCTTCTGCTGAGGCAGCAGTGTCATATGTTCACTATACATTTGTTTATTCATAACATATTACACCATATAACCGCCTTACCTAACTTAGCATAAATACAAGTAAGAGTAATAATTATCTATTTGTAATTATACTTTTGATTCAAATAAAAACAAGATCACATTATTGTGAACCACTTTATCTACTATTTATTGAGGACCAATCCTCAGCCATGCTATGTGTACGCCGCGACATTTGGGTTTCTGGCCGTCGGCGGTATACGCGTGAGCGCAACCTCAGCCGCTGCTCGCTTTAGTTTAGCCTGTTTCATGCTGGCCTGTCTTGCCCTGTATTCGGCAATGGTAATTGCCTTTGGGCCTGGCGTACTGTTCGTCGTAGATTAATTAATATCACCCCTCGCCGTTGCTGGCGTTACTATTGATCATGACTACGCCGAAGCTGATTGCTTGTTTAGCGTGATTAGTTGTTTATCCATGCTTATCCGTGCTGTGCGTAATAGGCTGGTTGGAGTACCACCTTTGCGTTGCACGCCGCTTTCGGTTTATTGGTTGTGTCACCTATGCGTTGGTCCCAAATGATGCACCCTTATTCTTTTGTTTTATATTTCTTATTTATTGCTTTATGCTCTAATAGTGCCACTTTATCTAATATGTATGAATAATAATGTAATTAATTACGAAAAGATCTTTAAGCATTTTAGGTTATTTTTCTCCTGTCTTTATTACTGCACTTTGATTGCGCTGATGCGTTGGCTTTGGCGACTAGTAAAATAAAAGAGCATGTGCTATTAGATGTTACCCATATTTGCTATAATATCTCTCTCTATGTAGCGGGAGAGACGGCAATAAATGCACACCGCTATAGCGGTGTATTGTTAGGTTCGTCGCTTGCCTAATCGTCAAGGTTAAGGTGAGTCAAACATACGTGCGTTAGCTTGCGCGTCTATGTGTTAGTGTGTCAGTGCGTGGGCATTGTTGTTCTGCTTTTTGTTCTGTACTTGCATTGATGACTACATTTGCTAATTTGTTTGTGCTTCGTTTCTCATATTAGCACATGTGCGTTCCCTGGCTTATTTGTGCATGTTGAAGTCACTAAGTGCACTGCTTGAACCACATGCATTCACGTTGACAGACACCTCTGTGACGTCAACATTATTTACGCAAAATTTGGCTATGCGTAGCGTGCAATAAATACGTGACGTCACAACATTATTTCTTGTTGTTATAGAAACCTCGCCTAGTACAACGTCGACCTGCTTCTGTTTAGTTATGCTAAGAATTTTTATGTTATATTCCGCAGTGAAGTGATTATTATATCTACGGTGTCATCAATATGTCATTCCAATTTCAAACATCTGGCTAATTCAACCAAGGTTCTGTCGAATCTTTTGACCTGACTGTTAGAGGTGTTATGTAGTGGAGGTTTACTATACTACTCCGAAGTGGTTGAGAAGGGTGGACTTCATAGTTTGGGAATTTAGCGATTTTTCGTTATCACAGTAAATCGTATGGGCTCTGTCGTGGAGGTTCATTAGCTGCAAGATGGGTAGCTTCACTTCGATTATAGTACTATTGGCTGTAATATAGCAAACTTAAAGAATTTGTCGATGCATGTCAAGAAGTTCTTTGAGTCTGTAGAAAATATTTCGACGTGGAGAATCTCACCTACTTATAAAGTTATCGAAGTTTCGCTTGACAGGGTGCCGCTCATACTTGGCCTTGGAGCATATCTTACAGTTGGAGAGTATTTCTCGAGCTATTTTTGGAAAAAAATAGTCGAATAAGAACTGTTTCACGTTCTCTTGAGCTGCTCTATGTGCCCTATTATGCTCTGTCAGCAGTATTTCCACTTCGTCGTCTGTATTGGTAATGTCTGTAACTATCCGCTTGGTATACCGGAATCTAGTAGCTGGCAATAAGTCTATCAGCTTGTGCTTTTCGAATGCCTTAGTGCCATCGGAGTCGAGATCGATTTTAATCTTTTTTGAATGTTTGGCACTTATGTTATGTTGTCATTCTCCCCCCTAAAAATTTTTATTAGCGGTTTTACAATTTTTGCGTAATCCTTGACGAAACATCTGTAATATCCAGCCATGCCAAATTCATACTTGCCGTTGTTCACCGAGAGGTTCGTTTTCTTCTTGTTTGGTGAAATACTTGGACTTACCGAGGTTTGCTAAGATCTCACCGATTTCCGGTATTAGATATCTCTCGATATTAGTCTTGTCATTCAGCTTCCAAAAATCGATCACTATCCTCGGTTTCTTATTGCCTAGGCTATCCAGTCCTTTTTTGCCGAAATACGATTATTATACGGGGACCGACATTTTCTTAAAATGCCATCTGCTAACAATTATTTAATTTCACTATTAACAAAGTCTACCAGTGCCATTTGGAGTATATAGGCTCTTGACCCTAGTTCTGATAGTTGCGAGAACATTATTATTAAAGGTATCATTTGAGTCGGCGAAAACCTTTGAGTTGGCATTCATCGTTTGAGATAATTAGACTAAAACGTCCTACGGAATAAAGTCCTTATTAACATCGATGCTATATACTTCGCGGGAAAACATTTTATCGAAGTTTCTCAGCTCAATTTCGCCAATATTCAAATCCAATTGAGCATTGATTTTGTTTAGGAGGTTTAGCCCGATTATAACATCGAACCTGTCTAAATGCGTTAGTTTGAAAAAATCAGATTTCCTGCCGACGATGTTTAGGGTTAAATTTGAGAGGATTTTATTGGTACCGTGAAAAAATTTTACTGTAAATTGCTTTTTGACAGGCCTGACGTTCCTCAGTTCGGGTAGCGGCTTGATGTAGTTCTTTGATGCCCCCGTGTCGATTTATATTTTGATGTGTTTCCTTGCTAACGTTCGCCATATGTACGGCAGCAGGGACCTCCCCCTAAAAAATTGAGTTCTTCTAAGCACTCCAATTCTTTTTCTATATCATCCACCTCATTTTGAGCCACAGCTTCATATTCTAGTCTACTGCTTGGATTCAATGTATTAATACGTTGATTAGCCATGCACTCGGCCCGAAGTCGATCAACGGGGTCTCTTGTTTACAATCCTGCGAGAACCGGCGTTTTTTTTCGGTTTGTTGGATATTCCGTTAAAAGCCGTTTGCAGTAGAAATTTTGACTTGGATGGGTTCACTTCCATCGGTGGAGGGTCCTCTTGTGATTCCTTTCTTTCATAACACTTTTGTTTACCATTCTTATTATTTTTATTTTCGCGATTTTGATTCATTTTTAAACTGAGGGTGGTTTCTACCCTGTCCATCATAGATCCAATTTGCGAAACCTGCAGCAAAGAATTAACGCTAATGGTTAGCATCCACTTCTTGGGCTTACGCTAGAGCAGATGGTAAATCTTTAGGTCTGGTGGAGAACCACATGTAGCACATTGGCTTCTTAAGCCCCGATATAAACACTCTAAGAGCGACATCTCTGTATTTCGCGTACAGCGAGTTCAGAATTCCTCTCATCGGACATGATTACCTAATTGGTATTTAAGGCTAATTTTCGATCGACCTCATCATAATATTCAGTAACCAAAAGATTGCCTTGGCAGAGGGTCGACTTTTCCTTTTCAATGAGGTACACGGTGCGTTTGTCCGCATACGAGCGATGATAGCGTCAAAATTTAAGGGAGTGTTGTACGAAGCCAAAATAGAATTGGCTTGGCTTATTACCTTAATTCTGATCATACAGGTGGCTTGCTAGTACCTTGATCTTCCCTTACGACTCTAAAGAAGTTTAAGGGCTGCGTTATATTTTAGCTTATTAGACCGATTATTAAAATTCGCATATTATTATTATCAAAAGGTTAATTAGTTTGATTTGCTATAATATCTTCTTAGATATTTTCAATGAGTTTATTTCCAGAAAAATTTAAAAGGTATCCTTTTCTATTATCAAAATTTATATCTGATGCTGGACATGTGAACTTTGCGAATTTTTATTAAAATTTCTTTTATTTTTTACTGAAGCAATTTATTTATTGAATGTTGATATTGTTTCGTTATACTACAACTAGTTTAAATTACAAATTAACTATCAATCAGTTTTTTTTTTAAATTAATTTTGTTAGTGAAAGATTATTTTTATGTCCGGCTTTAAGTCTTTTGAGACTAACCATCTGGGCTAATAACAGTTTGACATTTGTTGGCCACTGCCAACGGATACTACACAAAGCTTCCTTGTTTTTACAAGATATTATGTCGTTCTCCGATTGCAGTGGCTATAGGTATCAGTATTACCTTACGGCGTTTGTTAACATGGCTACTTCAGAGTTTACGTGATTCTGAAGGCGTTCATGATGTTTTGCGGCGTGCTTCAGAATCTTCTCTCGCACAGTGTCGATGCGTAAGTTCTTATGGATATCAGCGTTCCTGAAATACCAGCGAGCGTCTAGCGTGTTAAGCAGCACTTTGTTATGGAGTCTTTGAATAATCTCGATCAGGATTTCTCCAACACAGCCCCACAACTGTATTCTACATATATAGCCTGACCGGAGTTAGTATTTGATTGTATATTGAAATTTTATTTTGAAGTGATAAGGCAAATCTCCTGCCAAGAAGCCAGTGTAGTTGTCTGTATCGGATGTCAAGTTCCGCAAGTTTCATCTTGATGTGCCGCTTTCATCTAAGTTTTTCGTGAAGACTCATACCTAAATATTTTGCGTGGTAATGGTGGGGAATGACAATATTGTCGATAGTCAATGGATAATTTTTTCAAGGATCTTGGTAAGGATTGGCAATAGTGAAATTGGGCGGTATGAGGAGACTAAGTATGCAGGTTTTTTTATTTAAATTAAAAAGTTATTTATAACTACTTACATAGCTTAAATAACTTAATTAACGGTTATGTTTTCCAGTCCGGATGACTTTTAGTGATCCGGTGATTCTTGTCGACTCGTATGGCTTAGTTATGACTCAGATTATGGAGACTGCTTTACTTTTGCTTATGCAGGATTTGGTTATTTTAATCCAATATGGACCATTTTGGATGTGCGCTTGAGCGGCTTGATTGTTTAAATCCTACAAGGACTATTTTGGCTTTGCGTTTTCACGTCTTGGTTATTTTAAATCATACAAGAGTTGTTTCACTTTGCGCTCTCAATTTGATTGTTTTTATTAATACTCGGATTATGTTTTGGGCTTAAGCGACTTTTATTTTGTTAATAACTGTGAGAACCGTGTAAAAACTTTTTATATTAGTTTATTAAACGTCGAGTTCGAGACGTTGTGTGCCAATTAGTAAAAAAAAAAGATAGAAAGGCAGGAGCTTTAGTCTGGCGCAAAACCGAATTTATTTTTTGTTACTTTAATATTTTGTATTCATTATGTAAGGATATCTCAAGAAAAAATCATGAATGGCTTAGTATCATGGTATGTCAATTTTCGGCTGATCGTTTTTAAGGCAGCTATATGTTATAGTAAACCGATATTTATCATATTCAACAATATGATATTACTTAAAAATATTGTTCCTATGGCAGCTATATGATATAGTAAACCGATTAAAATAATATTAAAAATTTTATTGGACATTAAGTGGAAATATCAAATCTAAAATTTGGAACCGATATATTGAAAAACAAAAGGGTTTTGATAAGGAAATGTGATTTTTCGGTTGATATTTCCTATGGCAGCTATGTGTTACAGGTTGAATATCGAAAAATAAGCTAATATCGTTATGTCAATGGATAAGGAGAGTCTTCGTGCCAAATTTGGTGGTTGTAGGTCTAACCGTTTTCAAAATCCGTGCGTTCATACGGATAGACGAACAGACAGACGGACATGGCCAGATCCACTCTCCTTGCGATGCTGATCAAGAATATATACACTTTGCATTGTCTGCCACGCCTGCTTCTACCTGTTGCATTTGCACAACTTTAATATACCCTTTACCATTTTTTGGTATAGGGTATGACCACTCTGTAAACGTACACAGGGGAGATGTGATAACGTTGTTATTTTTTGTAATAAAAAAAATCATATAATTAAATTTTTATTATAAGTTTGAAATTATTCCACTGTTTTCTGTATTATATTTTTATATGTTGTAACGAACTGGCTAGGTGGGGTATGCTCTCCGCGTCCAGAGTTTGTTGCAGAAATTTATAGTTCTTGGTTAAAGTAGATTCCTAGTAATACTAATGTTCCGTATGAAATGAGTCCACCACACCGGTGGATTGTGTAAAATATTAAAAACTTATTGAATTATTTCCTTATTTATATACCTAATACTTATGCTAGAATGATTGCCTTCATGAGCCGGTGATCTCCGTGATCCTGATTGCTTTTGCTATTGACTTACTGTGAACGAAGAGATGACGATTGAGTATGACCTCGATTGATATCCCAAGTTGAGTTAGGTTCGTTGCTGTTTCTGATGGCCAGCAAGTGGACGCAGCTTGAATAATCGACTCTGTTGCTTGTTGTTGTTGTTGTTCACTGCGACTTATGTGAGGATTTGCGTAAACTTGGCTTAGCTTAAGTACTGCTGCGTTATTAAACTAATTGTAAAATATAGTCGCCCATGCCACCAAATAAAAGTGTTGTCCACTGTTGTCTTGTGGTTGTTGTTGTTTGTGCAAGTTCAATTAATATTATAAACAATAATTAAGAACACTTAAATATTTACGCCTACGCTGGAATTTGAACTTGGGTTATTGTGATAGTACAACTGTGCACCGGTGACATTAGAGTGCAATAGTGAATGGCTTTTTATCTTTTCTACTTCATATACATTATACATAGTAACTATGTTTGGGTTATATGAGTCTTCGTCATTGACCACAGATTTGAATTTTAGCGAAATGAACAGTAAAGCTTGTAACATTTTTAACTCACATACATGTGAACATCGGCAATAAGAATTATAAAAATCATTACTAATCAACATATTAGTGGTCACTCATATTACTGGCGTACTGTCACAATGTGCTCAACAACAACAACGTTCATATAAAAATATTCTCTGTTTTCTGATGTTTCCACCCTTGTTAGCTATAGCAATGCAAAGCAAAGTGCTTTTTACAGCTGTAAAATAAAAAATGTGTTCTGTACAATAGCTAATATGTTGTACAGGACAGTCTCGACAGTAGAACACCTTAAAATAATTCCATTTTCACATGTATGTGAGTTAAAAATGTTACAGGCTTTACTGTTCATTTCGCTTAGTTTCAAATCTATGGTAAATGACGAAGACTCATATCACCCATACATAGTTACTATGTATAATGTATATGAATTAAGAAAGAAACAAACCAGTTCAGTATTGCACCCTATTGTCACCTGTGTGTATTACAATATCGGCCATAAAAATTATAGAAATCATTACTAGTAAACATATTAGTGGTCACTAATATTACTGGCGTACTGCCACAATGTGCACAACAACAAAAACATTAATTTAAATTCTGTCTCGGAATATTTTAATGTTTCAACCCCCCTTAGCAGCAGCTAAACAAGGCAACGATCTTTGAGTATTACAAAGCAATATGTGTGTATACGTGAGCCACATGAAATGTTGTCTGATCGAAATTTACTATCTCGTTAGTTTGCTTCTTATTTCATAGATGAGTAAATTTTATATTCGCTCACGAATCAGTACAATCGGTAAAGCATTTTTTATCTCTCTCTTACTCATGCGTAGCAATCATTCTCTACGCTGTAGACGACCACGTCCAAGACAATGCGCATTGTTTTGTGCGTCTTTCCACTTCGTCTCTCAAGCATCCTGCATTTAAATTCTGTTACCTTTTTTTTGGAATTACACCTCGTGAAAGAAGTTGCTCTTCAAAAATAATAATAATTTTAACACTTGTCCATGTTCTCAGCTAGAATGCTCACTCAATTTTCTTGTAGATTGCAAGCAGTATTCCATTTTCTTTGTTTTGCTGCTAGCTTCACTTATTCTTTGGTCAGTTGTCTTCAATATGGAAAATTTTTCTTTTGTTGCAAGTTTCGCTAATTCGTTGGTCAGTTGTCGATAATATTGAAAATTATTCCTTTGGTGTTAGCTTCGTTATCGTTGGTATATGATTTTTGAATATAAAAATAGCTGATCACACAGAAGCGATTTCTGAAATAAAATTATATTTAGCAATTATCGCTGCGGTCCTAGTACTCCAATTGGCAATTAAAGTGTACCAGATGCGCAAACGAACCCTCAAAAAACGTTACATGGCACAAGCTAATTCAACAGACAAAATCTAAAAACCTCAAACTGTCAAAAAAAATGATTACAGTTCTTCCCTTCAGGGTAAAAACATAAGATCATTTAATAGTGCCATAGATAACACCAATTTAAAATCATAATAAATAATTAAAACAGTAGAGCTTTGTTTTTTAGGGTAAAGCACATCAGATAAGTTCCTTCTTCTTTGATAGTGTAGTGCTTTAAAGTGTAAAGAAAATTTCCGGCAGAAATTTGAATTTTTATAGGCATAACGAGTTTATTTTTTTTTTTCGATTTTCAACCTATAACATATAGCTGCTATAGGAACGATCGGCCGAAAACCCATATTTTGTAACAAAAATCGCTTTGTTTTTCAAGATATCGTTACTTAATTTTGAATTTAATAGTTTTGCATAATGCCTAATCACATATCTAAAAGTTATATATATCGGTTTACTATATCATATAGCTGTCATAGGAACGATCGGACGAAAAACAACATTTACCGAGAAAAACTTTTTTGTTTATAAAGATATCGTTACCAAATTTTGGATTTAATAATTCTACATAATATCCAATCGTATTCCTGAATATGATTATTATCGGTTTACTATAACTTATAGCTGCCATAGGACCGATCAGCCGAAAAAGGGTGTTTGCTATAGAAAAAAAATTTGAAAAAAAAAATTTGTGATATCCTTTCATAATGAATACAAAATATTGAAGCAACAAAAAAAAATATTCAGTTCTGGATTAGGTACAGGGTTTTCTATAATCGGTTACGCCCGACTATAGCCGTGCCTTTCTAGTTCAAATTTAAATTACATAATACAGCTAATATAACTAATATAGCTGTTTCCTCGACATTCCATGGTGTAATAAATACAAGGTGACGCGAAAGTGTTACGGAAATCGGACCACTCTCATTATCGTTAGGTGGCGCTCTCACTAGAGCGCCGCCATATTGTATGCATGACGTAATAGAAAAATTGCTTATTTATTATCTGATTTACGAAATTTTCTTTTTTATTTCACATGCATAACATTGGTTATGTAATACAATTTTTGTTTTATTTAAATTATTTAATTTGATTTGTGCACTGTATTTCACTAATTGTGCCTTAATTGCCGGCAGCTTCTGGCAGTTGGCTTGCCTGTGTGTCGCGATTAAGCATTTTCAATCGCAATTAAAAAAGACTTTATAGAAGTATATATACTAATAAGTAAATAAATTAAAATAAGGATTGTCATCAAAAAATTAAAAGAAAAAACCAAAATTCTTTCCGACCGTAGTTTTCGAACCACAGAACTGGAAGTGTGTAGAAATAAAAAAAAAATCTTTCGCCATCGCTTTATCGATTGCGCTACTTCGTTGCTTACAAAATGCTGAGTAAAACGAATTATGAATTATTTTTTGATAATTGCGCGTCATCAGGTTTGCTTAAAATTTCTGCTGAAAATGTTAGGCAAAACTTATTTCAGCCAATAGTACAGCTTATAGACATTATAAAATGTCAAAAAAAAAAAAAAAACAAAGTGCCTCACCCATATCAGCACACTACTGAAGTGAAACTGCTGCACAAAATGTTTGGAATGAAGTTTTAAATAATAATTTTTTCGGTGTGTTTGGTTGCGATCGTATGTAAGCTACACAGCTCCAACAATTTATTAATTTTTATTAGTACATTGGTGCTTTTGATAGTATAACTAGTGATAACTATAGTAAAAAAACTATTCTTTTTATCATATATTGGTGTTCTTGCTGATTACAATTGTTTTAGTTAATAATTGCTTACTAAAACTTTTCTTTTGCTAAAGTAACTTAGTGCATTCAGTTGTATTGTTTGTTCTTGTAAGCTAGCGGTGATCAGCTGTTTTCAAGTCGCCATATACTTAATTGTTGCATAAGTGAGTGACCATATTAAACTGTTATTGGTATATTTTTCTTACAGAATTTGAGATTTTCTCGAATCTCTTTTACTTTCTTTTGCATTTGCAGTTTATGCAAATAATGCTTTTTAATTATCTCATTTTATTTTTTTTTATTTCATTTAAAACTTTAAATAATCCTATTTTTTTATTTTAAAATGGCCTGTTGCTATGATAAATGTAAAAATCATTTGAAGAAAATGCAGTGACCGTGGCCTGTTGGTTGTGCGATAATCTAGCTCATGTCGGTTGAGCCGATCTAAATGGTAAAGTAGCGGATATGACTACCAAAAACATTAGTCTGCGGTGATCTTGTCGAATTGTCGTTCTACGGAAATAAATTTTTAAAAATTTATTTCAAAATCCCGTATTGTATTTTCTAATTTGGTTAAGGATTATAACTCTTTAGGATCTAAACTTGAAACTTATGAAAAGTCCTTAGAGGAATACAAATGTGTCGACTTGTCTCCTAAAAGTAAATCTTCCAACAAAATTCTGCCCATAATTGAAATAAAAGTGGACGAAATCCCTAAGACTCCTAATTGCAATAGCAATCTAGATAGTTCGCAAGTATTTTCTACACCCTTGGCTGAACCACTAGTAGTTGATAGTATCGTTCTACCAAGTTTTTCTCCTTCAAATAGTGTTGATAATGCTATTCAACCAAATTCTGTCATCTTAAATAGCGTTCCCCGTAAACCTAAACAGTTAGTTGTGATACCCCCAACTAAAGCAGACTTTATATCTCGGCTAGATGCTTCAGAAATTGATGTAAGTCATTAGATTACTTCTAAAGTTTCGTTGATAACCAATATTAGTATAAAGAAATTGAAATTTACTCACAAAAAGGCGATATCATCTTTTAAAATTATGGTTCCTGTTGACCATCTTCAAAAACTGCTTAAACCCGACTTTTGGCCAAGTAATTGTATTGTCCATGAATACAACTACAAAGATCGGAAAAAGGCTCCATTGGCTGATAATGTTGCTAATAAAGTAGTTTCAAAGCAAAAAAAACGGAAAACAAGGCGGCAAAACAAATCAAGGTAAATTGTTCTCTGCCGTCTACCCTGTTTTCGTGTTTTTCTAAATGTTAGGGGTCTCAGCTCGAAGCTTCAATAGTTATACCTTGATAGTTTTGCTTTCGATGCTGATATTATAGTTTTCATTGAAACTTGGCTCCGGCCGGAGATCTTAGGCTCTGCAAGTTCTAAATAGCAATTTTGTGACTTTTAGAAAAGATAGGCTTGAGGTGATGGTATCCTTATTTCAGTTAGGACGTTTGGATTGTGTTGATTTAGTGCATATTTCATGTCCTGACAACATGAAGTTTCTCTGTGTTCAAATTTCACTTGGTAGCTCCACTTTATTTGTTACTTGTTCTTATATTCCCTATTCTTTAGTAGAGACAGTTTACTTAGTTCATGCAGATTTAATAAAAACCATTCGTTCCTATCTTCATAGCACTGACTACTTATTGGTCATGGGAGGTTTTAATCTCTCTCTAGTGTCGTGGTCATCTTCTGATCTATCAAATGGTCTTGCACCTGCAGCTTCGTGTTCATTTATTGATTTAATTCAATTCTTGACAAATTCGAATAAATTAGCTTTATAAGGAATTCTAAAAATCGTATGCGAGACCTGGTTTTTACTGATTGTCGCACTAATGTTTCTTTAAGTAGGTCCAGTCCGTAATCTAACCCAAAAGATAGTTATCACCCCACGCTTCAGTTGGAGTTTCATTGGAAGTCTCCCTCTCTTTGTCAACTCACTGAAAAAGTTGTCAAGGCTTTTTGTTTCAAAAAAACTAATTTTGATAGGTTGTGTCTTTTACTTTCAAATAAAGATTGGTCAGTTATGAATTCCATGGGATATTAAACAGGCTGTCCGGTTTTTTAATACGACTTTATACAAACATTTCAATAAATGTATACCGAAACTAGGAGTTTCTCAACAGTTAGATAGGTCGTGGTTTTCCTGCAATTAAGCTCGCTTGAAAAATAAAAAGAATCGGCTTATTATTAAACTTATACGATCAGGTCGGACGGTTGA
>JBAMBQ010002218.1:0-12505 GCA_037044495.1 Stegana nigrithorax
AATGGCTGCCCTGTGGGACACCAGAATGGACATTAATATTTTTAGAAACACAGCCATTAAATAAAACTTTTTGGGACCTACGTCTTAAACAGCTATCAATCAATCCACATTACAAGTTTTGGCGACAAGCCAAATCTATTTAATTTAGTAAGAAGCAACGAATGGCAAACACTACCAAATGCTTTACTGAAATCAGTATAAATAAAAACTGTCTGACAATAACGAGTAAATTCACTGGAAACAAGTGAAGTGAACTCCAGAAGATTTGTAACTGTTGAACGTTTTTTAGAGAAGCCATGTTGAGATATACTCAAATTAGGAATAATATAATGCTGCGCGGTATTGCGCAAAGCTTAGCAATACCACGTTAGTTTGAGATATCCCTTTTATTACCTTTTTTGTGGAGAGGCAAAATGTAAGATTGTTTCCATACCATAAGAAAGGAAAAGGTCGTAACCGATAAATTAAACCACTTACAAAGAGGAAGATGTAAAGCGTTGGCACAGTACTTTAAAACGCATGCAGGAAAACCGTCAGGGACAACAGAAAAAGTGGGTTTAATAGCTAATAAAAAAGACAGAAGCATTTTTTCATCAATAACTGGACAATTGATTGGGTCGGGATAAAAACTAAGTGAGACAGAATTATCACTATAGTTATTCTGGAAGAAGCTGGCAAATAAATTGGAAATATCAACATTATTACATCCCTCAGCATTACCTAGCTTCATAATGGAGGGAAAAGTATTAGACCTGCGTTGTGAATTTATAAAATTATAGAACGTTTAATATTGAACTTAACGTTAATTAAATACGAATTATAGTAAGATTTATTCGCGTGATTAAAATTGTAGCGCGAGACAGTATAATTTGCGTAATCAACTGCCAAACCGGTACGTTTAAATTTATTAAAAAGACAATTTTTACGATTTTTTAACCGAATTAAATCGCGGGAAAACCATGCAGGTCAATTATACTCAGGGAAAACCTCAACTTTAGGAACGCACTTATTGAACAATTTTAGTAAAATTTTATTAAAAAACTGCACAGCTTCATCAATATCGATCATGGAAATTAAAGTAGACCAATCCGTATTTAAAAGAAACTGGTTAAGCCTCCCAAAATGAGTTTTTTAAAACAAAAACTAGCTTTCCCAATAGATGAATTCAATGAAGATGTCTTCAAAAGAATTTCTAGCTAAAGAGTAGGGTGGTAGTTATCTTCAGGGGTAGACAATGGATTAGACCTGCGCAATGAATAATTTGCGGCGCAATCTGAGAATCATCTAATACTGTATCAACAAATTTACACGACGAACTAGGTACAAGGGAATTTGAAAGTTCAGAAGGGGACCAAGAAACTAGCGGGAGATTAAAATCACCCATGACTAATAAATAGCCAGCGGTGTGGAGAAGAGACTGGACGAATTTTAAAGAGTCCACATGAGCAGTGTAAATTGTATCATCAGACGAAGGTGGAATATAAGAACAAGTTAAAAATATATTGCAATTATCAATCGAAACTTTTACACAAAGAAACTCAATGTTATCAGAGAAAGGGGTAAATACTTCACCAGCACATAGGGACAATCTAACAGAAATTGGGAAACCACCACCAATTCTCGCTGATCGATCTCTCCTAAAAGTAACAAAACTACTGTTAATAATCTCTGAGTTAAGGACTTCTGGACGGAGCCAGGTTTCAACAAAAACAATAATATCAGAATCGAAAGAAAAGCTATCAAGAAGTTTGAGTTTAGAATTAATTCCTGTATCGTTTTTTAGTGTACGTTTTTAATGTGGACAGTTGAGAATAACCTACTTTTTTTTCTGTTTTGCCGCACTTTTTGCGTTTTTTGGTACCGGAACCAAATTAGCAACAACAGGTGCTGCTTTATGCCGATCTTTGTAATCATATTCTGTATTCAATTCTGCGAAATAATCGGCCGGAACAATAATTTTAAAAGAAGAAATCGATCGCTTATGGGCAAACTTACATTTATTGATAATAGGATTAGAATTAGAAGGACATTTAGAAACTATGTAATGATGAACATCAGATTCCGTAGTATCAGTGGCCAACCGGGACACAATGATAGCTTTAGTGACAGGAACGACAACTAACGGCTTAGTTGCAGTTTTGGCAGAAGGCTGTATAGATCGCACAATAGCAGGGTTAGAAACACCTGTATTTACTGCCACAGCAAAAGAAACTGGAGGAGAAACTGACATAGGAGTTGAATACACCTGGTCGTTATTTTGATTTGAGAAACTTTGAATAATTAGGCTGTCATCAGTACTAATAACTATTCTAGGGGTACTTTTGTTTTAGAAGATTTGGCCTTCTTCCTTTTAGGAGACAAATCAGCACATTTGTACTCCTCAAAAAATTTTTCATAAACTTCAAGCTTTTCACCAAGCCGTTTATAATCTTTAACTAATTCTGTAAACGCATTACGCGAATTCATTAGAAATTTGGAAAAATGTATCTTCAAAGGGCGGCAGTCTGGACACGACCAGAATATGCCATTATTTTTGGCAATGCTGTCAACGATTCTACCAGTTAGGTCGGCACAAGCAACATGTGCATGGTTGTCGCACATCCAACACGATACCGAAACGGTGGCAACATCGAGTGCCTTCTTACACTTCCGTAACAACAAGCTATAGTAGAAAAATTTAATAAATAAAAATAAAAAGAAAATATAAATAAAAAATAGATGAAGAAAAATTTAAAATATTTAAAATTAACTGAAGGATTTCAAAGGAAACAGAAGCCAAAACGTATGCAAGTAAATTTAATAAAAGCAGAAGAAAGTACTAAAAAAGGAAAGTGAAAGTTTGAACTATAAAATTTATACAGTCACTCACTCACCGATAATACATAGAAATGTACTAATGTTAACGCACAATTTAGTGAACGAACACAAGTTTATATGCAAAAAAGAAATTAAATAGCGGAGAGCTAACTAAGCACGACTATTACAAGACACAGCGAAAAAGTTGTATATTATGCTACTCAATGACTGCATTACTATGAGTGACTACTGATGGCAGTGCAGTCCGCGGTTCGTAATTCCACAACTCGCACCAGTCCATCTTGGCACGGAATAATGGCAGTTATTTGCGCGAGCAGCCATTGTTGCGTTGGTATGTTATCCTTGTGTACAATGACGAGTTTCCCAACAGCTGATTCTGTTGGTCGATTGTCTACTTTGTATGTTCTTGCAGATGATGGATATAACTCCGCTGCCAGAGAGCTCAAAATTGCTGCTTTAAGTAGGTGGTTCGCCTCCAGAATGTGGTGCTCTAGGTGGAATGAAACAGAAATCAACACTTTTACTTGTGCTAAATAAATTAACCATGTCTATGGCCGATGTGTACAGAAATTCTTTTGTTTCAGTTTTCTCGCATTCAACGCAAGTAAAATTCTTGGCCCAGCGTGAAGATTTGTGCGATGTAAATGCTCTATACAGAGCCTTGTAAATCGACGATTGTGTGGCATTAAAGCCTGTTGTTTAGCTTCAAATAACATTTTTACAGCAGAATGGCTCCCACCGACTCTCATCACACACACAACAGTGTTGTCAACCTTTATTTCGTGCAAAAAACGGTGCCATACATTGTATGTTTGGTTGTAATCTTTGACATTTCTGTATTGTTGTAATTTCTTTGCTATATATCGTACTTCGGCATGAATTGCTGCTATTATTCGCCAAAACGCATTAAAAGATTCTAGTTCTGATATTTGGCTTGCAGTAAGATCTGTGAGTAGGGTGTCTGACTTGACCCGGTTGGTGATGCGACACATGTATATCCACATTGTGGTACGTAATTCTGAGGCGCGGCATCCAAGCGAAAATATTCCTGCTGGATTAATGGCAGATGGCATATACCTCCAAGTAATTTTTGAGTGCTCCTGCAACTCGGCTACCCGGTTGGCAACAAAGCATTTCAGAAGAATGCATTTGAAGCCACTGCAAAGCAATTTTGGAATCAATCCAGAATTAAATTCTTATAATCTAATCCTTAAGTGTATGTTCATATTTGCGACATAGCCTACTAAGTAATAATGCGCCACAAAGTTCTAATTTCGGTAGTTACAAAACCTTTTGCATCGAAGTATTACTGGGCTGATACATATTAAAATACCGAATACTCGAGCGATCCTAGAAAGAATATTGCGTCATGATATTGGTATAGTTTTCTGCCCCTCTTTGGCGAAAAATAAATAGATCTCGACAAGGTTGCCATGTTATAGCCAGTGTTTTAGTGACGTCTTGATCCTCCAGGGTAATAAAGACTTCTGATGATGTTACTGCAATATACCTGGAATTCCTGCTGAATTTCGTTAAGTGTGGTCCAGCCTTGGCGAGGATTTTAACCGTTTCGTATTTTTACCGTTTCGTATTTTTTCTTAGTAAACAGACTCGACAGACAGACTACCAGTACCATGTCCCCAACAGAAAGGAATATTTATTAATTGCGCTGTTCAGTTTCCAGCGTCATCGGCGGCAATCGGGTACTCTGGAATTGTTCACAGAGCGTCGCCAACAAGAAAATGCCCTGGTGTCAAGGCTGATACATCATTTCGATCCGATGATAGTGGCGATAACGAACGAGAATTAAGGATTTCCTCCATTTCGGCAGTAACGGTGCTCAGCTCTTCAAAGGTTAGTCGAGCAGTCTTCAATGTGCGGTTGAGGAGACCCTAAGCGCTTTTGACGACTGCTTTATAAATTAATTTGCACAATAGTTGAGAATAGTTGACAGGTCGGACACGACTTCGATGTGTACCGCCTTCGTGGTGAAACAAATAAAAACTGCAACGTAGTTTTTGATGGGGCCCTTGCCACGTATGCGAAGAAAGGTGTTGACTGGCCCAAAAAAGTCCACACCGCAGCGCTAAAACGGCTTGGATGGCGTCAGTCATACTGGAGGCAGATTCCCCATTAATTGCTGTTGTAGATTCGGTCTGTGCCGCACGCAGTGCACACATGATGTCACAATGCGGCGAGCCAAGACTCGGGCATTAATTATCCAAAATTTAAGCCGAATGATGAATACCAGTGCCTTAGGGCCAGAATCGTAGTTTCTACGATGGGTGTGCTGAACGTATTTTTGCACTAAGTCCTCCTTGCTTGGTAGAAGTATCGGGTGTTTTTGATCATGTGGCAGGTTTGACAGTTCCAAGCAGCCACCAACCTTGAGTAGTTCAAACCCCTCTGTCAACTGTAGAAAGGGGATCAAATGTTTTAGCTGACTGCTGACTTCTCTACCCTTGCGAAATGCACAAATGTCTTCAGAAAAATGTAAATCTTGAATATTCTAAATAATGCAATATAGGGAGTGTTGGAGTTCCTGAGGTGAATGTGACTGATTTTCAATAGTAAATAGTTTTCTTGTCGCGACTGTAAGAGCTAATGTTGTGTAAAGCTGTAAGTAGATAATTGGCGGCGGCTGTAGCGATAAACGTAGATTTGCGGTTCTCTTGGTCAAGTACGTCCACATCTAACTCTCTTCTAATATCTACTGGCCAGCAGTCATAATCTAACATAAGGTATGCAGGCTCTTCAAACCACATCTTGCAACACAGAAACTGTGCATCCTTTGGAAACAAGATCCACCAGGTTCAGACGCGTCGGTACAAATCTCCAATAGCAGCCGGCTGATTTTTCCTGTATTTCAGAAATGCGGTGGCCGAAAAACGTAGATAATGTTGCGGAGTGTTGTCGAATCCAATGTACCACAATTTGTGAATCCATCCACAAATACGTTGAGTGAGGTAGGTGCTGAAAGTTTGCTATAAAGTTGCGACTGCAAATAGTCGCCACACAGTTCCAGTTTAGGTAATAATAATTTTTTGACGGGTGTCACTCTTGATTTTGACGTAATTAGCTGGACCTTTACTTTACCATCCGCATCAACCGTTCGTGTATAAATGCTGCACCCATATGCGCAAATAGAAGCTTCACAAAACCCGTGTAGCTGTAGGTTCTGCAAGTTTGGCTGCAGGCAATAACGTGGTATTTTGAAAGCGCTCAACGATGATAGCGATGCGACGAATGATGTCCATATATGATGAATATTCTGGGGAACTGATTGATCCCACTGTAGTTTCTGAATCCAGAGCTCCTGTAGGAATATTTTTGCGATTATTATAATCGGAGCCACAAGTCCTAGTGGATCAAATAGCGAGGATGATATCAAAAGTATTACCCGTTTAGTGACAGTCTTAGAGTTATATATAGGCAAAAATATGAACGTGCATACATTTTGTTGTTGATCCCAGCTCAATTCTAATGTGCTAGTTATGCTGTCGTCTTCTAGATTTAAATCCATTATGGTATGGTCGTCCATAAACATTTCATGGTTAGAGTGCCATTTTGCCAGTTCGAGCTTACCGCAGCGCAATATTTCAATGACCTCGTTCTTGATTTGATGAATTTCGTCGATAGTATCTGCTCCGCAACTGAAATCATCCACATAAAACGATGACTTTATAGCATTCGCGGCAACCTTGTTTTTGTTCATGAGATGTGGTGCTGCAGCGGTTTCTGTGATGTGATGTGGTGCTGCAGGTAACTGTGTTTAGCTGGAATGTACGTAATGGATCCTCCTGTGAGTTCCTCCAAAAAATGTATGGAAATCTTTTTTCTCTTTTCTCGGTGTTCCAATTGCTGAGTGGCGTTTTATAAGAATGGTCTAGTTGGTGTGTATTCCATGAATAGCAATCGAACTACAAGTCTACCATCTGATTTTTGGTAAGTATATTAAACAAAACTGTCCTCGCACTCCTGTTGCTCTGGTGTATAATTGTCAGCAGGCGGGACAATTTCCTCAATGCGCTATAGACCTTCCATATTTTCGAATAAAGTATCTTCCATAGTTAGCGCAAAATTTTGTGCAATTGCATTACCATTATTGTTGCAACGGCCGGAGACGATCCACCCTAACAGAGTTTTTTGAAGGCATGGCAAATGAGGGCCTATCTTGATCTGACCGATTGACAAAATCTCGAAGAAGGTTTCAGTACCGAGCAATAAGTCAATACGATGGGAACGATGGAAATTTTCATCAGCAAGTGGCGTATTTTTTGGCAACTTCCAAGATGAGATATCAAGCTCAGAATCAGGATGGTACGCTATGTGCGATGCAATGCAAAAATCGAGAGACATTTCGAATTCGTTGAGTCGTGATTTTATCGTAGCGCATGTACTGTGTTTAATTTGTGTTTGCGAATCACCTACACTACGAATTTGCAAATGCTGTTTCGTTCGCGGTAGGCGAAGCCTTTGGGCAAATTCATCAGATATGAAGTTAACTTGGGAACATGAATCTAATAATGCACGACCAAGTTTATATTCTCCTGTGGCATCCTTTACTAGTACGACCGCAGTGGCCAATAATATTTGTTGCATGGGAACTATTATATGTGCGTATGCACAATAGCATTATTTGACGCTGATGCTGGTTGTAATGCAATCGAATCTGATTCACGATGCAACAACGTATGGTGTGACCTTGAGCAGGTGCGGCATTTCATTGTAGACGAGCATTTAGCAACTTGATGTCCTTTACTGAGGCAGTTGAGACATAGTCCAAGTCGTTTTGCAGTCTCATAGCGAATATTAATCGGCATTTCGAAGAATTTAGGGCACCTATGAACCTTGTGTTCGGAACTTGAGCATATACAACATGCTTGAGTGGAGCAACTAAATGTTAAACCATGACGTGGCGAATGCTGATTACGTTTACCAGAAACTTGTTGCGTTTGACTCAAGTGAGTGTCACCACGAATCTTGGTAACAGACTCCAAGTATTGGCATTGTCGTTCAATCACCTTAATACAGTCATCCCATGTTGGCAGATTAATGAAATCCAGAGACTCGTTCCATTTTTTCCTTGTACCTTGGTCAACCTTATCCATAACCAATGCAATAAGCATCGCCTGGGCAACTTGCGACTCGTTGCCAATTGACAAAAGAGAATTGTATAATGCGGATGCATTATCAATGAGACTGCGCAACTGCTGGCTATTTGGGTTAGAAACAGTTCGCAGACTGAACAGAGAATTTATTGTTTCTAAAAATACCAACGTTGGGTTATCGTAGCGTGCCTTCAGTCGATCGAGTGCCTTTGGGTAATTTTCCGAAGTAATCGGAAAAGCCTTTATAGTTTCTAAGGCTGCACCTCGCAAGCAATTATGTAATTGATTGAATTTTTCGATATTCGACAGATGTGCATGTTGGTCAATCACCTGCTTAAACGACGTTATAAAATTTTTGTAGTCTGCATACTTTCCATCGAACGTTGGTAATGCAAGCCTAGGCAATTTCATGGCTGATACCTGGGCAGATGTCGATGGGACATCCGAAATGGTCGAATTGTGTTGATCATCGCCAAGTTGTTGCTTGATACATACTTTGATATGTATGTAAAGATCTTCCAAATCACCACGGTTAGCACGGTTAGATTCCTCTGGGTCGGCCTTTTCGATGTCAGATTGAACTGACATTAGTTGCTTGAAATATGCTTCTAAAATAGACAGGCGGCAATTTAATTCAGCTGGCGATAACACTCGAGACTTTGCATTTGGATCTACTACGTTACGAATTCGGGAAATATTTCTACGAATATTCGTACGTTGCTAGCGCTTCTAAATCAGCCATAATAAATTTTTATTTGAACGCCAACGCAAAACGATCAAGTTTGTAATTTTATTTATCAGCTTATTATTTGTTTAATAAAAATGTAGAGCAGAACCTTGCACTGTTAACTTGAGTGAATATCGTTTTATTTATGTTGAGTGAAACTTAAGTTATTGAGAGCAATCATAGACCATAAAACATGGCCAATAATGAAAAAAATGCAGGTGAAGAACCAACGGGTTCCGCAGTGTTGAAAGAAAACCGAAGCGAAAACTTTGTCATCACCGCGGAAATAATTGCCAAAATTTTAGAAGCTACACGAAGCGAACGTGACAACAAGGATTCAGCAGGCTTACCATGCTTTGATCCTGACCATTCGCGAACCGATATACAGAAGTGGTGCGCTGACGTCGACGCAAGAGTATTGCGTGACGGTCTAGAGAATTATGATGTCATACCCAGGGTGCAAGCTTCTTTGCTTGGAAGGGCAGAGGATTGGTATACGAAGTACGGCTACCAACATTCCGATTGGGCGGATCTACGCGCTTCATTAGTACACACTTTCTCGAACGGTACGGACATAGTGGAACAACTACGTAAAGTCGGTAATTCGGAAAGTTGTGAGTACTGCACATATACTGATTTTGTGATAAATAGACTGCCTTTTGAAATACCTGAAGATAAGATTGTGAGGATAGTCGTTGGGTGAATATCCGAGATCGGGTTAAGAAATTCGTTAATTTTTGTCATGCCGACTACCGTGCAGGGTTTGATTGACCATATGAAGGCTATACGAGAGAAGCCGAGGTCTAGACAGTATCCTTCGACTCAACGTTTTTGGTCTTTTAAACCAGCTCCGATGCGTATAACTAATGATAAGCCCCCCGTTTCCTCAAAACGTGCGCGAATAGATAACAACGATATACGGTGCTTTGGGTGCGGAAAAAGAGGCCCATTAGAGACAGGTTACAGTTGTACCTTCTGCGGCAGACAGGGCCACAAAGAGACAACTTGTTGGGCTAAAAAACGGGCCGGGAAAAAGAGCGTCAATATCTGTAACAACATTTCGCTAGCAAAAAGCTATACTCCGGTGTTAATCAATAGAAAACTGTATCGTTGTTTACTCGATACCGGTTCAGACTGCTCGCTAATTAGGTTTTGAAAAGACACCCCTATTTTCTTTCAGTGAAGGGAATTGGTAGGGAGTCCGTCTTGTTAACGGAGATGATTGTGGCTACGGTTGAATTTGAAGAGATAGCTCTGGAAATTAATCTCCATATAATCGAATAGAAATATTTACAATATGAAGTCATCGTTGGCAAAGGCGTTTTGAAAGATCCTTCGCTAAATATCGTAGTAAATACTAGTGGCTCCACCTTACGACGAAGTGAAATGGTATTGTGTACCCGGAACGAAGCGACTGATGACGCGCAACCCCAGCCACAGATCTTAACTTCCCTGTTAGAACAGTAGTATTTCCAGTTTTTTATTAACGAGTGACTACTGGTTCTCTTAATATCCGTCTGTCAAAGGATATAGTCGTTCATTATAAACCGTATCGAATGGCCTCCAGTGAACGACAACAAACAGCCGAGATAGTCGAAAATTTACAGTCACATGGCATTATAAGGGAAAGCAGTTCCCCTTTGCTAGTCCTGTAATTCTCGTCAAGAAGAAAAATGGTACCAACCGATGGTCTATTTCAACCCATTGGCGAGAGGCTACATTTGGTCGCCTATTATAGCCGAGCCACCAAAGAATATGAAGGGAATTACCATAGCTACGAACTGGAAACCCTAGCCGTGGTAAATTCAATAAAACATTTCCGACATTACCTGTTAGGCGAAAATTTTTCATTGGTCACTGACTGCAATGCTTTGAAAGCTACGAAACAAAAGAAAGATTTATTACCAAGGGTAGCTCGTTGGTGGATTAATTTACAAGACTTTGATTTCGAAATAGTCTATAAAAAAGGAAAAGCTTTGTCGCATATGGACTACCTGAGTCGTAACACACCGGTCAAACTCAGCTACCAACTTAATTATACGTCTGAGACTTAGTTGCATGTTGAACAAGAAATTGACCCTGATACTGTCGAAATCATTGACAAAATCAAAAGTGGCGACGCGAACACACGAGCGCAGTACACCTTGAAAGGTGGGATTTTGTACAGAACGGTCGATGGATCAAATAAAATCTACATTCCGCAACAATGTCGACTGTCGTTGATGAGACGTTTTCACGAAGACAATTGCCATATAGGGTGGGAAAAGACTCTACCAAAGATGAGAAAACATTTTTGGATGCCGTCAATGACAAAAAACGTAAGAAAGTTCCTGGAGTCTTGTTTAATTTGTCTTGTGGCTAAAAGATCTTCAGGAAAGAAGCAGTGTGAGCTACACCCAATTGAGAAGAGATCAATACCATTTGAAGTTTTACATGCCGATTTCACGGACCAAGACTCTTAAAACTACAGAAGCAACTCAGTTGTTTTACAATTACGTCATGCTCTTTGGCGCACCGCGTAAGCTTATAAGTGACCGTGGAACAAATTTCACCAGTGCAGAATTCCAAGGTCTCTGCAAGTCATTCTGGATAGAACATCACCTTATTGCACCAGGTGCCAGTAGAGAAAATGGGCAAGTGGAACGATACGTTGACAGTGTGGCTAACTTATTACGAATCGACACAGGAACGAACTTCGAATGGGTTAATTACGTCGGTCGTGTGCAACTGGCCCTTAATGCGACAGTTAATAAAACAACTGGAATTTCTCCTCTTTAAGTTCTGACCGGAATCACTGAGCATACCCCAGAGATAGGTGCTCTTTTATCGGAACTGGAAATTGAACCACAATATGACGACGTAGAAGCTATTCGAGAGCTTGTTGAGAGACGAATCAAAGAAAACAGTGCCCGTATGAAAGTGCGATTCGATGCGACTAGGTGCAAGGCGATTCGGTTAAATATAGGCGAGAAGGTAGTCTATTGCAGTAACCAGATCCGAAAATCAAAATTGCAAGCTTAATACCGTGGACCCTATGAAGTGGTCGGTGTCTTGCCGAACGATCGTTATAAACTGAAAAAAGGTGGTTGGGATAACATAGTAGTGGCTGCTAGAGAGAGTAAGAGTAACTAATGAGGTAAGAAGAGTCTTATAAAATTGATATTGCTGCAATTCATGAACAAGCGGAAGATTGCCTCTCAGCCAAGCTATTTTATGAGCAGGTGTTGACGATGAATTTAAATGCATGGTCAAACTTAAGGTTGAATCTGAATTGTGATTCGGTATAATTGTGTGAACGTAACTAAAATGTTTTGTCTTTCAGAAACGAATTTAATTGCTAATTTAATAAGCTATTTTTCAATATGTTTGGTGGTGGTATACTTTATAAAATTGTGGTGTTGGATAATAATAATAATAGTAAAAAAAAAAAAAAAACAAAAAAAAGAAGATATAAAAGAAACGTTGTTGGGCGATGACGGATAGTTCATCGAGAACGATGAACTCCGCAGGATGGCCGTGTTAGAGCGAAACAGCAAACGCGAGGCCTACGCTGTTCTCGTTGGTCAGTCTGTCAGTACTAGATTATAGTACATTGAGTTTACTCGGTCCCTTCTTTTTCGGTGTTGGGAAAAGTAATGGAAGGAGGGCAGCTCTATACAGATGGCAACTCTGTAAAGAGGGCAGCTCTGTGGGTCTGAAGTGTAAGGTACACAGATCGAAGTGTAAGGCGATAGAACACAGAATTGTCGGAAATTAATTCTGCTCCATTTTTAAAAGAAAATATTTTTTTTTCTCTTTTCTGAATTTTGTGACGGATTTTGAAAAATTTAGTTCATTTGCATTGAACTTT
>JBAMBQ010002219.1:0-14083 GCA_037044495.1 Stegana nigrithorax
TATTCTCCTTAAAACTAAGCTTAACCTAACATTGTATAACAAGAGTACATGCAGTAAGAGAATTGTTATAAGAGCATATATTACATTAAGAGTACACATAGGAGTCTACTACAATTCGGCCGTCCTGACCCTTAGATCTCCTGATCTCCTCAGTATTTAGGTTTACTTATGATTACTAACTATAACGCCAATTTTCTATTACATTATTTTCAAATTTATAGTGTATTATATTATTTTCATAGATTTATTTTGACCACTCCAAACACCTTGATATGGGTTACTAGTAAGCTGGAAACCTTCTACATCTTTTAACAAAAACCTATCGATTCTCAATATTTTGTCTATGACATATGGCCCTTTATGTTTCGGTATTAACTTCCGTGAAACTCCCGCCGTGCTGTCAAAGTTCTTTACCATTACATAGTCTCCTTTTTTGATATTCTGTTGGCTTCTTCCTTTTATTGTTGTAATGCTGTTCATTGTATTCTTGAGTTTTCCTCTGATGTTGTTCGCCTGTCTTTCTAATTTCTTCTAAATCTCGATTAACCTTGGTATATAATAATTCTTTTATCGTGTCTTTCAATTCATCCTTAATTATCCCCTTTTGTTCTAACCCAAACAACATTTTGCTCGGACATTGTCTAACACTTCGATGCAGTGTATTATTAATTGATTACTCCACATTTTCAACAACCAAATCCCAATTTAGACCTTTATCTGACTCTGCTAATTCAGCTATCATTGGTCCTAAGATGCGATTTATTCTCTCTACTTGCCCATTTTCTTGGGGTGATCCAATTGCTATCTTTATGTGTTTCGCATTGCACTCAGCTAAAAATTGCTAATACTTTGACAATGTGAAGCAGCTACCCATATCCGATACTATACACTTTGGTATACTGTATGCCCTAAAATAGTCTTTCAATGCCATTACGACTTATTTTGTATTTGTCGTTTTTGTTGAATACAGTCTCGTGAACTTTGTGAACCCATCTACGACTACAAAAAAGTATATCATTGACCTTCTCGAATCCACTGGTTCATAGTGGTCAACGTGAACTATATTGAACGGCTGATTACCTTTCAGTATATTGTGAAGAAAACCTTTCCTTTTGCCCACCTTTTTTGAAAATGTTGTACAATTCTCAATACGTTTCACTATTTTGCTCTTAATGTCAGGGAATCAGTAGGTGGTCGAAATTGCATCTGTCACTTTATCTCGACCCACATGCCATTTCATTGTGGAATTTATAGAGTATGTGATCCTCCATTTCTTCTGGGACAAAGAATAATAATTTATCATCATTCGTTTTTTTATACACTATTCCATTTCTCATTTCAAAAACTTATGCTCGGCTTTCTCTAATGCTAAAATTATCCTCAAAGGTGTTAGTTGCGACCACCATTATGTTCGATTACCTACTTAATGCATCTACATGTTGCATATTTTCGCCCGATCTGTGAACTAGTTCATTGTCGAATTCCTGAAGTTCGAGTGCCCATCTTGCAATCCTTGGATTCAATTCAATCTTACTCAATGTAAGTGTCAACGAATTACAGTCCGTCACAAAATTTGTTAATTTGTTAAATTCTAAATCGTTTCCCCAGCAAATAAACTCTAAACCTGCGCAATGCATAAATAATCGCTTACGCTTCGAGCTCAAAACTATGATATTTTGTTTCTACCTCTATTGTTCGTTTAGACAAATTAAATGTTGAATCTAGTTTATTATCTTGTTTTTTTTTTTTTGTAACAAGACGGCTTCGAATCCCAATGGACTTGTATCACAGTGTAGCTCTATCTCATCTTTATAACTATAAATTGACAACACCGACGCCTGGATCAATTTGTCTTTCAACTTCAGAAAACAATCCAGTTCCTTTTCTTCGAAACAAAATTGTTTTTTTTTTTTTTTTGTAGATCATGAAAAGGTTTGGCTATTATCGAAAAGTTTTGAATAAATCGACGAAAATATGAACTCAAACCCAGAAAAATTTTTATATCTTGCGATTTCCCAGGCACTGGATAATTCTGAACAGTTTCTATACCTCTGTCATCAACTTTAATTCCCTCTTGCGTTATTACAACTCCCAAATATTTCACGCTGGATTGTAAGTTCAAGTTAATTATCTACTAGTCTTTTAAAAACCTCCTTCAGTGTTTCTAAGTGTTAATTCGCATCTTTACTTGCTACTATAATATCATTCATATAAACAACAACCTTGTCTCTGATCATGTCGGTAAAAACTTTGTTAACGAATCGTTGTAACACCCATGATGCATTTTTTAGCCCCATTGGCATCCTCAAAAATTCATATTGCCCCAACGGAGTAATAAAAGATGTGTACTTTACTAAATTTTCGTTCTTTAAATCCAATTTCCAAAATACTGCCTTGTTAACCAATTTGTCTAAGAAATCGTCAATCAGTGGTAAAGGGTAATTATCTTTAATAGATATTTTGTTTAGTTTCCTATAATTTATGCATAACCTTACATATCCCGATTTCTTTTTTATCAGAACTTTCGGTGACGCATATTCAGACTCACTTGGTTGTATGATTCCGTTTGCTAAATATTAGTCCAGCAATTTCTGCAATTTATCTCGTTCACTATATGCTAACCAGCTTGGTGCACAACTAAATGGTTTCAAATTTTCTAAAGTCAGTTTAATTTCACAACTGACATTTGGTTCATGTGGTCTCTATGCTGACATATAACTCTCCTCAAACATTTTCATGAATTGGTATTTTACTTTGTAATTAATGTCTTCGCCTAGCTTGTAGGTTACTTTTCCTCCTCCATATAATTTATGTTCAGTTTCAAAATCATCTAAAACCTGTTCACCTGACAACTTCGCACAACTTTTTTCATATTTCAATTTCCTGATTTAAACTTCTTTTCCTGTCATTTCATAAATTTTTTTGTTTTTTTATTTTTTCCCAATAGTTAAAGTATTTTGTCTTTTGTTACATTCGACTAGCATACAGTTTTAAAGGTGAAGAGAGGGGTACTACTAAGTCATATGGCAATTACATATGTCTGTTACTTTTTTGAATGAATAAATTAATGGGGGCACCTTTGCTGCAGGCAGGTACTACACACAGCTTCCCCGCTCTCGCAAGATACTGAATCGTTCCCCACCTAGGGTGTCCTTTTTTAATTGTATTTCGTCAGTGTTTATTGTTTTTATATTAAGTCTATTGGGCTTCGTCTTTGCAGCCTTCTGGGTAAGGTTAGCTCGAGCGTTGGTAGAGTGTTTATTTTACTGTTACAGTGGACCTCGATTGCCGATTGGTGCCATCGACTAGTTGTTTGAATTTACTGGTCGATTGTTGGTACATTAAGGTCACGATGGATATCCGTATTAGAAACATACCATGGAGCGTTAACAATTTCACGCAGTATCTTTAATTGTTGGCGCTGAATTATAGCTAAATTGATCTTTTTGGCAGTCCCCCATAGTTGGAGTCCATAAGTCCATATTGGTTTTATCATTGCTTTATAAATCATTATTTTGTTGTATGTTGATAACTTAGAATGACGGTTGAGCAGCCAGTAAAGTTGTTTGTATTTTATGTTTATTTGATCTCTTTTTTTAATTATGTGTTGCTTCCAATTTAGCTTGCTGTCTATGTGGAGGCCTAAATATTTTGCCACGTTGTCTATGGGGGTTTCTGTGCTATTTATTTTTATGTGCATTTTTGGATAGATTCTTTTGGTCGTGTATATTATTTGCTGCGTCTTTTGCTCGTTTATTTTTATGTTCCATTCTTTAAACCAATTTACTGTTGAATCGATAGCATTTTGCAGTTTGTTGGTTGCAGTAGAAACGTTTTCATGGGCGTATAGCAGAATGGTGTCGTCTGCAAACGTGGCTAATAACGCATTGTCATTTTTAGGAGTCGGAATGTCTGATGTGTATAGCGTATAGAGTATAGGTCCAAGTACGCTGCCTTGAGGAATTCCAGCTCTAATTTTGCGCAGGCTAGAGGTGGAGTCATTGAATTTTACGTAGAATTGTCGGTCTGTGATGTAGCTTCTGAGTATGTTATAATAATGTTGTGGAAACATGTTGCTTAGTTTGTGTAGTAGTCCCCTGTGCCAGACTTTGTCGAAGGCTTTTTCTACGTCTAAAAAAACTCCAATGCAGAATTTTTTGCTATCAAGGTCAGTCATTATTTTGTTTGTAACTCGATGTATTTGTTGAATGGTCGAATGTTTGTGGCGAAAACCAAATTGGTGGTCTGGTATAAGTTTTTTGTTTTCCAATATTGGCTTTAGTTTGTCAAGAAGCAACTTTTCTAAAATTTTTCCCATTATTGGTAAGAGGCTGATGGGTCTGTATGATGCTGGTTTGGTTGCGTCCTTCCCTGGCTTAGGTATAGCCACTATTTCGGCGATTTTCCATAAATTAGGGAAATAGTGGATCCCAAATATTGCGTTGTAGATATTGCGCAAATACATAATCGCTTTTGTTGGTAGTTGCTTCATTATTATTTCTGTTATTGGGTCATATCCAGGTGCTTTTCTGCTTTTTATATGTTTTTTTATGCAGTTTGTAATATGGTGAATTGTAATTGGTTTTATTTTTTGTGTCTGGTCTTCCGGCTTATTGGGTAATGGTAATTGTCTGTTGTTTGGTTGTCCTTCGGAGAAAATGTCTTCGTAGAAATCTGCCAAGGTCGCAGCTTTGTCATCATTGGTTTTGGCCCAATTTCCATTTGTTTTTCTTAGTGGAGGCTGGTGATGCGTCTTATTCAGTAGTTTTTTGTCGCTTTCCAGAGCGAAAAATTTGCGTCTGCTGTGGGTTTTAGTCGAGTTAGATAATTTGTGATTTGCTTATTGGCAATTATCTTCAAATGTTTTTTTAGATTTTTGGTTGCTCTGTTGTAGTTGCTTTTGTCGGATGGATATTGGGTTTCTTGCCACCTTTTGCGTAGATTTTGTTTTGTTTTTATCAATTTTTTTGTCTTTGGACAGGAATTGGAGATATTGACTTTGGGAGTTATAATTGGAGTAGTTTTGAGGGCTGCTAACTGTATTGTGTCGTTTAGATGTACTATAGCGGTGTCAATGTCATTTTGGTTTTTTAAGGGAACATTAATTTCTAGGTGATTGTCTAAATAAGTTCGGAAAGAGTCCCAGTCTGTTTTCTCATTGTGCAAGTAGCGTGTTCTATTTTTGATTTCTATTGTATGTTTGTACGTTAACAATAGTGGCGAATGGTCAGAAGAAAGGTCAAGTACATTTTTTATAGAGAAATGCTGGGTATTAAAATTTTTTGTTATACAGAAGTCTATTAGATCAGGAATTTTTTTTGGGTCTGTAGGCCAATATGTTGGCTCACCAGAACTTATATGCATCCCTTTGATCGATCTTATTGCATTTCATAAATATTGCTATCATTTTCGTTTGTATTCCCTAGTCCATTAATTTTCTCAGCATTTTGTAACGTCGTAATATTGTTTTTTCCACTAATTAAACTGTTTACATCACTCACTGTAACCATAATCAAGGCATTTAAATTAATATTTAAGTTACATAGATTCATTAAATGCCTGCCTAGAACTACATCGTAGCTCATAGACTCGTTTGCGACCGCAATCAAATTGAAATAAATTTTTTTAATTTTTTCCAAAAAAAGCATGAAATTTTTCCTCATATTTTTAATTTGCTTTTTTTGAGCCCAAAATACAAATTATCCATTGCAATTAAGTTTATATTTTTTGGCACGCAACGTTCCTTTATGAAAGAAATTGGACTGCCCGAGTCTATGAGGCGCGCTGAAATTAATGATTAAGTAGAGTTTTCTTCAAAGAAAATTTTCAAATATCTTAGATATTTGTTTTCCTCTCCTCTTTGCCTCGTTAGACACTGAGAGGCCCAAAGTCACACTACCCCCCATACGTAGCAAGCAACAGGATTGGTATGCGATTTCCTGTAGTCTTTGGATAAATGGCCACGAATGTTGCAATTCCAGCATCACAACTCTTTTACTTCCTGCTTCGGTAGCTGCACATCAGCAAAAGCTCGCAGCATCTGCGTCGGATTTCCAAAACATTGAATGCGCGCTTGTTTGCGTAAGTTTTCTGACGGAATTCCCTCTATCACTTGTTCCAACAGTTCATCTTCATCGATTTAGATATTCTGCGCACGCCATAGCTTGTTCTCTAACTACAATGCGAATTTTTCGTTTTCACTCCATTTTCGAGATTCGAAGTTTCGCCTCAACTCTACCTTCGAAATTCGTTCGTTAAACGCTAACATTTGTTTTTCGCAGAGAGTGTCTACTGGCTTAAACACCCGGTTTTTCTTGCATGGAGCCACTGTTGTGCGTTGCTTTCAAGCTTTGCAACAAGTAAAATGCGCAAATATTCACCTTCGACTTGGTAGATTGTCGCGATGTTTATAAACTGTCCGACTCATTGTCGCGCACATAACGCGCTACTAAAATCCGTAATTATCTCCTTGGCCTATGCAAGGTTCATTGCATCGCTTCTTGTGGTATTAGAAACTCCCTTAACAGAAGTTTTAATGCCAACATTATCACCAAAACTTTTATTGCCGCAGCTGCTAATTTTTTCTTTCAAGTCAGCACTTTTTATTCCGCCGTTGCCCGATTTATTGTTTGTGTATGTGTGTCGCTGACGTTTTGCATGTCATGCCCACTACATGACTGCGCACTTAAGTTCTGCGGCATCCCGCACTTTTCGTCGTCCTCTGCCTTTTCTTTGCTTACATCCTCGGGCTGCCTGGCCCCGTCGGACAGCTTACCAATATCAGACATTTGAGCCTGCTCATCTGACCCTCAACTTGGCGATCGAGCATCGAACGACGATCACGGACTCCGTTGCTCCAGCGGTACCTCCTTCAGTCGTGCCACTAACTCATTTTTGGTGCCTTTTGTCAGCAGATCTAACATCGCCAACTATTTTTTAAAAATCACCACTGAGTATGCGCTCAAGTCGTCAATACTTTCCATATTACTTGCGTGATTAACCAATTAGATCGCGTAAACTATTTTCCAAATAATTCGACTTGCGCGACGACACGATCCCACTACTGATTTGTATCCTTCAACGTCAACTTATCAACTGATTTTATTATTCTCCTTGAAACTAAGCTTTACCTAATATAGTATAATAAGAGTACATGCAGTAAGAGTATTGTTATAAGAGCATACATTACATAAAGAGTACGTACTACTACAAAGTAAATCTCAATGAGTTAAAGCATTAGAAAAATAGAAAGAATAATTACGGAGGATCCCGTATTAATATATCCAAACTTTTCCACACCTTTCCAACTCGCTACTGGCGCTAGCAACGTAGCTTTAGGAGCTATCTTACAACAAGAAGGCCATCCGATTTGCCTTGCAAGTAGGACACTCAGCGTCCACGAGATAAACTGATACAATAACGTAGATGACCTAGAAACAAAACACTCACAGGCTGAAAATACTTATAATCATATCCCCATTCTTGAAACCATAGTGGAACGGTTCAAAACTCTAATTATTCTTACAAATGAAAAAACTATAGACCACGAAATAAAACATAATAAAAAATTAGTTTATATAGACTCTAATTAACTAGAATATATTATATATATAAAGATAAAAGAAAAATTGGAATATTTACCGAATTGCGCGACCACGAATATAATATCCTAAAAATGAAGATAATATAATATAATATAATATAACTTTTCGAAGGTAACAATAATGTAAAATTTGTCAGATGCAAGTTTAATGCTAAAAATGTAGAAACTGAAGAGGAACTATTTAGGGAAATCGAAAGATACCATAAAAACTAGACGGGTCATTCAGGTATTAGTGAAAATTATGACGGATTGAAGAAAGATCAGACTCTTCAGAGCTCCCAAAAACGCTTCTATTGACAGGTCGGTCACAACCTTGATGTGTACCGTCTTCGTAGTGAAACAAATAAAAACGGCAACGTAGCTTTTGCCACGTATTCGAAAAAAGGTGTTGACTGGCCCAAAAAAGTCCACACCGCATTGTTAAAACGACTTGAGTGGCGTCAGTCTTCCCGGAGGCAGATTTCCCATTAATTGCTGCTGTAGATTTGGTCTGTACCGCACGCAGTGCACACATGAACTCATAATACGACGAGCCAAGTTTCGGGCATTAAATTTAAGAAAAACTACCAGTGCCTTAGGACCAGCAACTTTCTACAATTGGTGTGCTGAACATATTTTTGTATTAAGTCGTCCTTGCTTAGAAGAACTATCGGGTGCTTTTGAGCGTGTGCAAGGTTTCATAGTTCCAAACGTCCACCGACATTAAGTAGATAAAACCCTGTAACCTCTGTTATCTGTAGAAAGGAGGTCAAAGGGTTTAGCTGACTGCTACCCTTGCGAAGCGTTGAAATATGTTTAGAAAAATTAAGTTGTACAATGTTCGTAATAATAAAATACTGTGGTAGATTTCCTGAGGTGAATATGACAGATTTTTAATAGTGAATATTTTTCTGGTACTGACCCTGAATCGATCAAGCAAGGCTACGACTCGTAGACAGCGACTGTAAGAGTAATGTTGTGTAAGGCTGTAAGTAAATAATTGGTAGGAACGCTTCTCTTGGTAAAGTACCTCCACGTCTAATTCCCTTCTATTATCTATTGGCCAGCAATCGAATCTATCATAAGACATGGAGGCCCTTCAAACCACATCGATTCCTGTAATTCAGAATCCGTGCATCATCTGGAAACAAGATCCGCCTGGTTTTGATACGTCGGTATAAATCTGCAATGACAGCCAGCTAATTTATCTTGTAATTCAGAAATGCTTTTACCGACAAACATATATAATGTTGCGGAGTGTTCCAATATAGCACAATTGGTGAATCAGTCCCCAAATACATTGAGTGAGGTAGGTGCTGAAAACTCCCAATGACTTTGCTATAAATTTGTGACAGCAAGTAGGTGCCGCACAGCTTCAGATTAGGTAAGGATAATTTTTTGATGGGTGCCACTCTTGATTTCGACGTAAATTGCTGGACCTTTACTCTACCATCCGCATCAACCGTTCGTGCATAAATGCTGCACCCATATGCTCGAATAGAAGGGCCACAAAAACCGTGTAGCTGTAGTTTCCGCAAGTTTGGCTCAGTTTGAAACGTGGTATTTTGAGCGTGCTCAACGATGTTAGCGATGCGACAAACGATGTCCATGTATGATAAATATTCTGGGGAACTGATTCATCCCACTGCAGTTTCTGAATCCAGAGCTCCTGTAGTAATATTTTTGCGATTATTATAATCGGAGCCACAAGTCCTAGTGGATCAAATAGCGAATATGATATCGAAAGTATTGATGTTTTAGTGACAGTCTTAGAGTTATATTTAGGCATAAATTTGAACGTAAATACATCTTGACGTTGATCCCAACTCAATCCTAATGTGCTAGTTACACTGTCATCTTCCAGATTTAAATTCTTTATGGTATAGTCGTCCACAAATATTTCAAGGCTTGAGTGCCATTTTGCCAGTTCGAGCTTACCGCTGCGAAATATTTCAATGACTTCGGTCTTGATTTGATGAACTTCTTCGATGATATCTGCGCCGCAAAGAAAATTATCCACATAAAACGATGACTTTATACCACTGTCTATATGCAGATCAGCAAAATATGTTAAACTACTTACGGCGAGATATAGTGCTGCAGCGGTTTCATAGGTAGCTGTGTTTAACTGAAATGTACGTATTGGATCCTCCTTTAGTTCCTCCAAATAATATATTGAAATCTTCGATCAGGGGTGTCTACTAGGAACTGCTGAACATTTTGACGATATCGGCGGTAATCGCGTAGCGGTATTTTTTAAAGCGCAATAAATACGTATATAAACGGGCAAACCATTGAATACCACTCGTAGCTTTGTAGATGTACTCGTCGGTTTGAGCACACTATGATGTGGTATATAATAAACTCATATGCGCCATAGACTTTCCATATTTTTGAATTTAGTAACTTCCATAGTTAGTGCAAAATTTCGTGCAGTTGCAATACTATTATTGTTGCAACGGCCGGAGGCGATCCACCCTAACAGAGTTTTTGGTGGCATGCCAAAAAAGAGCCTTGTTTTAACTGACCGACTGAAAAAATCTCGAGAAAGGTTTCAGTACCAACAAATAAGTCAGTACGTTGGGAACGGTGGAAATTTTCATCAGCAAGGGTTTTGTGGCAACTTCCAAGATGAGATATCAAGCACAGAATCAGGATGGTATGCGGTAAGCGATGCAATGCAAAAATCGAGGGACGAATCGAATTCGTTGAGTCGCGATTTTATCGCAGTGAGTGTCAACACGAAACTTAGTAACAGACTCTAAATATTGACATTGTCGTTCAATGACATTAATACAGCCATCCCATGTTGGCAAATTAGTGAATCCATAACCAATCCAATTAGCATCACCTGGGAAACTTGCGGCTCGTTCCGAATTGACAAAGCAGAATTGTATAATGCTGCTACAATGCGCAACTACTGGCTTTTTGGGTTAGAAACAGTTCGTAGATTGAACAGGGAATTTATTGTTACTAAAATTACCAACGTTGGATTATTGTAGCGTGCCTTCAGTCGATCAAGTGCCTTTGGATCATTTTCTGAAGTAATCGGAAAGGCCTTTATAATTCCAAGGCTGCACCTCGCAAACAGGTAAGTAAATAATTGAATTTCTCGAATTGCATGTTGGTCAATTACCTGCTTAAACGATGTTTAAAAATTGCTGTAATATGCATATTTTCCATCAAACGTTGGAAATGCAAGCCCAGGCAATTTCATTGCCGTTACCTGGCCAGATGTTGATTGGACATCCTAAATGGTCGAATTGCGTTGATCATCGCCAAGTTGTTGATTGATATATACTTTGGTAGTTACGTAAATATCTTCCAAATCACCACGTTTGGCACGGCTAGATTCCTCTGGATTGAACTGACATTAGTTAAGAAATATTTCTAAGAATACTCGCAAGTTGTTGTTTTAGCTCTTCTAAGTCATCCATAATAAATTTGTATTGAATGGCCACGCAAAAAGATCAAGTTTGTAGTATTTGTTCAATAAAATATATAGCAGAACCTTGCACTGTTAACTTGAGTGAATGTTGAGTGAAACTTTGTTGGCAGGCGTTATAAAATGAAATCCAATTTAACGTAACATTGTAGTTTTGTAGTTGTATTTTATTTCTTTCCCGACTATTTTTTTCCAGAGAACAATACAGTAAACGGTGTTGTGTTGATATTTAAGTGCAATTCAATTCGCTAAATTTCTAACGAAGACAAAAGATTTACTTATGTTGTGATGGTAGCGTGACAGGGGGGGTGTAGCACTGTACCATAAACTCTAGAATATCCAACGGTGACTTATCAGTGGAGGTGTGACAATGAGAGGTGAGCACGGCAACCACAATTGCAATCCAATGACGTACATGGATGGTGGCGGTGTTACAGCGAAAGGTAATACGGCAGCCACAGTTCGATTCAATGATGATGATGATGGCTGAGTAAAACGGCAGTCACTATCCTATTTAAAGATGATAATGATGGTGGCAGTGTTACAGATAGGGGTAACACGCAGCCACTATCTTATCCAATGAAGCTGCTGACAGCGCACAATGTTTCATTTTTTTTTAAATTTTGGGCGCCAAAATGTTGAATCGAAGAGCTTCTCGATTTGCATGAGAGTCAGGCCACGGAGGTGTAACTCGAATTTTTACTAAAAAACTTCCAAAATAATGCTTAATAGACCAAACGACCACTTTGTTGAAGTCCAAATAACTTTAGTGTATAGAAAATGCTTACAACTAACTTCATAAAATTACTGCTTTTACAAATGAATGATTATGCGTTTCTTGAATTAAGGTAGTTTGACCAAACACCAATCATATACCTCAATATTATGCATCTCGGTTCACAATATCATAAAGTTGCCAGTTTTGTTTATTAAGATATTGTTACCAAATTTTGTATGTCGTAATTTTTGGTAATATCCAATCATATACCTAAATATGATGAAATGTCAGTTTTTTATAACATATAATTGTCGTAGGAATGATTGGCCAATAAATCAAAATTTGTTGAGAAAAACTTCTTTGATTTTTAAAATGTCAATACCAAATTTCGTATATTAATAATTTTAGTTAATATCCAATCATATACCTAAATGTGATAAATATTGGTTTACTATAACATATAGCTAGGACGCACAGGAACGATCGGCTGAAAAAAACCTTATTTTAAGACAAATTTTTTCACATGTAGTAAAAATTAAAATAAAAATCTTATTCTATCTAATTTAATTTAATCTACGAGTAAGAAAAGATTTTAATGAGGAAGAAGAGGCTATGTTAGAAAATAATTGATAGAGTTATAAGCTAATCACATAACATAAAAGGGATCATGCAGTAAGAAAGATGATCGTGGAGTGTTTAGTCTAATGGGCAAATAGTATCTTGTTGAACGCGAAGGCACGTTGAAATTTATTTTCCCGAGGAGATAAAGCGAATTGACATTTCCGTTTATCAGGTTATGAAAAAAAAGTATACCTAACACGGATCTCCGTCTAGCTAAGCTAGGAAGATTAATTAATTTAAGGCGGCAATGGTATGAAGGAAGGCGAATTGCAGAATTCCAGTTTAATCCACGCAGCGCAAAAAGCAAAAATTGTTTTTGGACAGATTCAATACGGTCAGAATATGTTGTGAGTTGGGGGTTCCAAACACATGAAGCATATTCTAAAATCGGACGAACCAAAGATATGAAAAGCTGCTTGGTGGTATAAGGATCACTAAATTCTTTAGACCATCTCTTAATAAAGCCAAGAACACTTCTAGCTGTATTAGTAGCCATGAGAATGTGAGAACTAAAGTTATGTTTGGGGTTCATTAAAACACCTAAGTCGTTAAATTCATAAACACGTGCTAAATTAGAATCATTTAAAGAGTAGGTATATGACGAGAGTTTGCTGCGATTAAAAAACATAACTTTACATTTTTCATAATTAAGGTAAAGAAAATTATCATTATACCACTTGGAAAGTTCATCGAGGTTTTCTTGAAGAAGACTTTGATGATGAAGAGAATCAAAAGTAAAACATAGTTTTTCATCATCAGCAAACATAACCACATGAGAATGCTTAATAACCGATGGAAAGTCATTTATGAAAATGTTGAATAGCGAAGAATCTAAGTGGCTACCGTGTGGGACACCAGAACAGACATTATTGCTTTTAGAAGCGCAGTCATTAAATAATACTTTTTGGGACCTACCTCTTAAATAGCTATCAATCCACATTTCAAGTTTATGCGAAAAGTCAAATTTATCTTTCTTAGTAAGAAGCAACGAAAGACAAACGCTATCAAATGCTTTACTAAAATCAGTATAAATATCATCTGTCTGACAATAACGAGCAAATTCACCGGAAACAAGTGAAGTGAACTCCAGAAGATTTGTAACTGTTGATCATTTTTTGGAGAAGCTATGTTGAGAAATACGCAAAGGATTTTTTTGTCAATAACTGAAAAATGGATCGGGTAAGACTACGTAAGACAGAACTATCACTATAGTTATTTTAAAAGAAGCTGGTTAATAAGTAAGAAATATCAACATTATTCCCATCTCTCAATTGCCTAACTTCATAATGGAACGATTTAGGATCGCGTTTAATATTCAATTTAACGTTAATTAAGTACGAATTGTAACAAGATTTGTTTGCGTTATTAAAATTATAGCGCGAGACAGTATAATTTGCGTAATCAACTGCCAAATCAGTACGTTTAAATTTATTAAAAACACGATTTTTACGATTTTTTATCAAATTAAATCGCGAGAAAACCATTCTGGTCTATTAGACTCAGGGAAAACATTTACTTTAAGAACGCATTTATTTAAAAATGTTAGTAAAATTTTATTAAACAACTGCACAGCTTCATCGATATCACCCATGGAATTTAAACTAGACCAATCAGTATTTAAGAGAAACTGGTTCAGTTTACCTAAATCAGTTTTTCTAAAACAAAAATATTTACTAGCCTTCCTACTAGGTGAATTCAATAAAGATGTCTTCAAAAG
>JBAMBQ010002223.1:0-15995 GCA_037044495.1 Stegana nigrithorax
AACCATCAACCAGTATTCCATAAAAGAATATATGCCATCTTACGGTAGGGTCGTGTTGAGACGACTCACACACAAATGTTTTCAACGGTGACATGAGTCTTATTATTAGACATATTCTCTGCTTAAAGTATAATAAAAATATGGTGGATTAGTTCATATGGAATTTAAATTTGCAATTCATTCAATTGAACTGGCGATCAATCGAAACACCAGTTCGTACAGATTGTAGTGGAGTCAGAGAATGTGTATACTAAGAAGGCGCATCTCATGCAAACTGCTTGCCAAATTGAAATGACAAAATCAGGCAGCGAAGGGCAGCGTGTGTTGGAATTCAAACTACTATAATGCCCTCTGCCGGAAAATATTTTCTGCTCTTTGTATTTCTTTCCCTTGCTATACATGTGCTGCTCGCACTCGCAAATTTGTAACAAGAAGGCGAATCTCATAAAAACTGCGTACCAACTTCAAATGACAGAATCAGGTATCAGCGAGAGGCAACTTGAAGTGGAAGGCCAAAGTCAAAGTGCTAAGCTGCAGCTTTGAGAAAATATATGCCCCTAACAATAAAAAAGCGCAGCCAATTGAAACTGCTGAAATCAAGATAAATTCGCTTATTAGGGTGTGTGTATACACATACTGCAGGTGTTGCTGTTCAAATGAAGAAGCAGAATATTATCTCAAAGCGAAGAAATATGATGATATACATGCACACACAAACACGTGTATTTTAGACGGTACCGACGAACAGCGACTTTTCGTAGCAGGCGCTCATAAAATGTAGCAAGCAAAAGAATTGTCTGCAACAAGAAATTTGGGCACACACTAAATTCAACAAGAACAACATTCTTGGATAGCCAAAAAAATGGCAACCGCCACACACATGACAAATAGAAAAAAAATTAGCAACAACAAATATGCGCAATCGGCTAACCCAACAACTACAATAAAAAAATCAAACACTCATGCAACTAACATCGAAAAAGAAACAAGCACAAAAACAAATGTACGCATTTGGCAAGCCCAACAACTACAATAAAAAAATATCAACAAAAGCCTCACCCCGTGCACATCTCTTGCAGACACATTGAAAAACTCATGAAACTATAAATATTCCATAAAAATATATAAGCCATCTTACGGTAGGGTCGTCTTGAAACGACCCACATATAAACAACGCTGTCATGTGTTTTCTTATTATACATATTCTCTGGTGGAGTGCTGAACCAATTGCATGAAAACAATTTCAGCCGACTACGCAAAGTATGAATAGTTGATGGACGATTTATTTTGGTCTTTCACAATGCAATATGAATTAATGAATATGGCAATTTAAGGAAATTTAAGAAATGAAATATTTTACATAACTATCAAAAATGTCTTGGATTGCTAAAATCATTGATGAATTACCAAAAATCCACCCTAAAATAAACAATAAGCAATAGTGCGAGCAGCACATGTGTTTTCTAAAAAGGGAAGGAAAAGGAAGCAATATGAACAAAAATCATATGAAAATTACACACAAAGCATGAAAACCAAAATCAAAGTAAAAACAAGCAATTGTCATAAGAAGCATGTTTGCGAGCAGCACATGTGTAGGTAGGAAAGGGAAAACAATAAAACAAAGAGTAAATTAGAACAGATTTCTACATTTTGCTCTCGCAAGTTAATTTTGTCCTCAACTACACACTGCCCGCCGGTGCCTGATTTTGTCATTCGAAGTTGAAATTTAGTTTGTATGAGATGCGTCTTCTTGTAACTTTATATTCTCTGTTAGCAGAGAATATGTATAATAAGAACACGCATGACCCCGTTGAAAAAGTTTTCACCTGGATCCTGTCGCCAGGATAAGAATATTTTGCAGTAATTACGCATTATTGCTGAAAATTATTGCGTGCAAAATTAATTTATTAAACAATGGGTATATTATTCAGTTCATAAAAAACAAAAATTGGCATGCATTCTATTGAACTGGCGACCATCGAAACACCAGATCGTTCAGATTGTAGTGGAGTGCGCAAAATAGGAAATGACAATTTAAGCCGGCTACGCCAAATATGAATATTTGGATTTGAATCTTTGATAGGTGTCTGCATTCAATAAATTGAATGGATGGTTAAATATGGAAATCTAAGGATTTTCATATAATTGTTGTAATTTATATGAATAATAATTATTGAATTATAATTAAAAAATATAGTGCAATTATGGAAACATGCGCAATTGTTAGAAATGAATTACATATTAAATAATGCAAAAATACGCATTAAAAATGTCTTGCATAGTGATGCATTCATTCATTACTTATTAAACATCAAAAATAGACAAACTTTACACTAGGCATTAGTGCGAGCAGCATATGAATAGGCAGAGAAAGGGAAACAATATCATTTGAAATCTCATCAAAAGCGCAACACAAAAAAAAAAAAAAAAAAAAATCAAAATAACGACAAGCAATTGTCATTAAAACATGAGTGCGAGCAGCACATGTATAGCAAACGCAAAAAATACAAACATAAAGAGCAAAAATATTCATATATTCTCTGGCCACAGTGAATTAGGGAAAATTATAGCAGTTTGTCTTCCAACACACGCTACCCGCCACTGCCTGATTTTGTCATTTCAATTTGGCATGCCGTTTGTATGAGATGCGCATTCTTAGTATATATATTCTCTGAAACGACTTTTACTAAGAAAATTTTGATTTTTATCGGTATCGTTACATAACTAATGCAAATATAAAAGCAACAAAAAAACGAATTTTGTTTTGGATTGGTTTCTGTGCCACACGACCATGGATATTCTTGGCCCTGGGAACTCTACGGACTGTTTCATCGCACAGAAGTGTAGGCATGAGTGTCAACTATTTGTCGTTAATTTTTGGCGTTTCCAAATGTGGATTTTCCCGGTTTTCCTTAAGGATTTCCCTATCAATTCGTGTTGTCAGCATTTAAGGGCGGCCAGAACAGTCTGCATTCTCTATGGTACCATGTTCTTTCGATCATTTAATTGTGTTTTCTATTGTTTGGCGACTTCGCACAAACATTTCAGGAATATATTGGATCAGTTTACCCTGATAATACAGATACAAATGGATTTTTCTCTGCGCGTTATTGATTTCTTTTCCTTTAGCCATTTTGGGTTACTAAAGCAGCACGAACACATTGAAATTGTACACAACATTAACTTATTGCCTTAGCAGCAAGTAGAGCCTGCATAATTTCCACGCAATTGAGGCAAATTTCATAGGAAATATGGAAACCACGTGTACTCTGTTGCGAGGCAAAATACTTTTGTGAGATCGAAATTTTCGGCAGAAAATGATTGCGCCTCAATAGCTAGCTAACGGATCATCGTATATGATCCGTAGTTGGGTTAACTTGTTGTGAAAATATGCCTTTAGCAGAAGAGCAACATTTTTTTTCTATTTTTCCCATTGTTGTTATTTTATAAGCCAACAAAATCAAATTTTTGCATGAAAACCAATTGGCAAAATACTTAAGTGACACACTGTATATAGCACAAATTCAAATTCAATATATAGTATCCATACTCTTGAGTATAGAAGCGCTACAGCAGCTCTATATTGCGATGCAACAAAATGATAAACACAAATCGGGAATCTTAAGTTCAACCATTTTCATGAGAAATCCAAACCTGCTGAATAAATGATAAACTTTTTTACGATAATTTAATTTAATAAGTAAATTTTTAATATATGTATGTATAATAAAAAAGAACAACTTTTGGAGTATTATTTCTTCCCTTCACCATCATTGTCGTTTTTCTTATCCTTTTCTTTATCCTTACTCAAAGAGCCAACTGCATCGCGAACGGCTTCAGATTGTGGATCAACACCAGGTAAGTTCTCTAAAACACTCTGCAGGAACAAGGGATCTCCAATTTCTTCCGAGTAATCCTCATCAATATCCATCGGTCCTGCATCATCAGTTTTCGGACGCTTAGCCTGCTGTGTAATTGTGTCATCAGCAGCATCTTGCATTGACATTTGCATCGCGAATGCAATTTGCTCTTCCTCAGTCATGTTAGCGAAGTCTGGCAAATTGTCCCCAGTAGTTTCTGTCGATAGGGCTAAAGCCCGCTGCAACAGAGCTTCTTCTGAATTCGGTTCGGTTGTGGGTACCACACTCCCAGTGTCCCGATCTACGTTTGTGCTATTGCCTTCTGTGTTTCCAACAGGATTTTCTTCGGTAGTCATAACACGGCGCTGTTCACTTTCTTGGCGCTGACGCTGCTCCTCCATTGAAACGCGCAAAGCCAGTGCAAGTTCGGGATCTTCATTCGGATCGACTCCAAATTCGAAAGCTGCAGCACCCAAACCACCCCCGCCCATCCCATCTTCTCCTTGAATAATCGGCGAAGATAAAAGTGCATCAGAAAGTCCTGATCCTCGCGGCACACTGACTAAGTGAGAGCTTGTTCCGTCTTTACCATTCAGTACATTAACAAATGAAGTAAGAACCTCATTGTTACTGCCATGGTCACCAAAACTCACAATATCGACGTTAACCTTTTCCTTCTTGAGCCGCTTAGCTAGTTTTACCAACTCATTTTCGTCGTTATTGATCGGTGAACCGACGAAAACCACAATCCTCATTTTGTGGTTTTTTCCTTGACGATGCTTTAATACCAAATGGGCAATCCTTATACCGGTTAACAAATTTATCTCACCTTTAGGCTGTACCAAATGCATCTTCGAGCATATGCGTCCAACATCGCTTGTAAGTGTCGCTAATACTTCGACAGTGCTTTTTTTTAGAAAAGTTTTATATATATAAAATAAACAATTACTGAAATCGTCACTTACTTAGAAATAGTCATAAGGCCGACGTTATTTTCTGGATTCGAACGGAGTTTCGTAAGGCAGACTAAACTGATGCCATCTTTCTGCACGTTGAATCGAGTGGGAAAATAATCACCATTACGTTGGTAATCGCTGTTGTCGAAGCTGAAATATTTACCATTAAGAATGAATTTACTTTCATATGCCAAAGTTGTATATAAAACTGAATTGCTACGACTTAACTAAAATGTATTATACCATGTAACTGATTTAACACTTAATTATAATTCTCTCACCATATCATTGTACTTTCCAAAACCATTTTGATAATTTAAAACTAGACAATTTTCTGCTTGTCACCCATTAACTTCGTTCCGAATCTAAACAAGCCTGCCAATCAAAAAAAAAAAAATACCCCTAAAGCCAAGTCAAAAATCCCTAAAAAAGAACAATGTATATTATGATTTTTTTATTAACATCTCATCTATTTTACTGTATATTAAATCAGTTTCTCAAGTCTTTGTGAACTTTTGACTACATGTTTTTTTATCCTTAAGCATAATTATAAAATAAATTGGTTTCGGACACAGCAGCACAATAGGTACAATAGGAAAATTAAAAATAAGAAAATAACCGTTAGTACTATAGCAGTTATCAATATATTTTCAGTAAGCATAGATACACAGTCACCACAGAGTAGTGTAGTATAATATTTCAAAAAATTCCCATAATTGTGGCTATTAACAATATTTCTTCTGATATAAAAAACCCATGGTGTAATAGAAAGAACGTGGTGCCAATATGTGTCCCTGATCGGACCACTCTCATTAAAAGGCCGCCATTTTATATTTGTGACGTCACATCAATTTAGGGTATTTTGAGCTGATTTCAACAGTTTTACGCCGTACAACACTATCATATGTTTGACTGAATTGCAATTTGTAAATAAAGAATTATGTTAATATTTTGGGAAAATTATGAGTGTTTGTTTGAGTTAATATTTGGTTGTTAAAAGGATTTCAGCGCCATTAAATTGACGAAATATGTGCAGCTTTTGTGTTAACATAATATAATTCAACTGGTGTTATGTGTGTGAACTAAATTATGTTGATTGCTTTATTACTTGTTTAAATTTGCGATAACTTTCTTTCTACTGCCTGAAAATTCCATAAACCAAAGAAAAGTTGCTGTTTTGTTTGTCAACTTATAATTTTATTCAGATCTTGGATATGCGGCTTTAGTTATTCGCCATTTCACGATTAAGTTTTTTTATAGTGAAAAACATACGCGCCCTGACGAAAAGTTTTTTTACGTTGGGGTGGCATTGGATATCTTTCGCTGCATCAATGTGCATTTGTAAATAATTTTTTGCGATAAGTATATCATCGCCGTTGAATTGGCGAAAAATGTGCTCTATCGCTTGAATTTTTCTCATCATAGGCATTGACGGTTTCAAAAGACCGCCTTCGCTCAATTGATCGACCCAAGTGTAAGTTGCCTCATCAACACTTAGATCCTTTGTGTCGAAGCAGTCTTTTAATCTGCGGTAATTGTGGTACTCCTAATAATAAGAATTATTCCGTTGCACATTAAACAGTATATTCAATTAATTTGCAAACTTACCAAGGTCTTGTTGAACTTTGCCAATTATATCTTCGTTGCGAAAATGGTATTCGCATACTCGCCAATAATTACTTAGCGGATCGGTTTTTTTGCAAAACCTTAGCCATCGATCCCGCAGTTTTTTGCTGCTTAGAAAGGTAAAAAAACTTATGCTTCTTTCATTATTGGCAGTCATTTTATTACTGCAATTTTCCATTGCACACTGCTTTTTTAATTTGAATTATTTAATATTAACTTTGTTGACAATAACACAGCTGATCAAAACGCAACCAATCCAATTGACAATACTAGTTTAGCTATTTGCACTACATTCCCCCTTACTGTTCAACACTAAATTCAGCTAAAAAATACCCTAAATATGTCCTATGACATCACAAATATAAAATGGCGGCCTTCTAATGAGAGTGGTCCGATTTCGAGAGAGAACAAGGCCCGATTGGCGTCACCTTCTTTTATTACACCATGTAAAAAACCCCTAAAAAAACCCTAAAAAATTCCCAACCCATAAGTTGGCAAGCCTGAACCTAAAATACTGTGTGATTACCTTAGTAGGGTTACTGTACGATTCGCAATGACAGGTCTCAAATTAAGGGTTGCAAGACTGCGAGTTTTTTATTAAAAACATATACAATGTGTCACTTAAGTATTTTGCCTATTGGTTTTCATGCAAAAATTTGATTTTGTTGGCTTATAAAATAACAACAATGGGAAAAATAGAAAAAAAAATGTTGCTTCTCTGCTAAAGGCATATTTTCACAACAAGTTAACCCAACTAGGGATCATATACGATGATCCGTTAGCTAGCTATTGAGGCTCAATCATTTTCTGCCGAAAATTTCCATCTCACAAAAGTATTTTGCCTCGCAACAAAGTACACGTGGTTTCCATATTTCATATGAAATTTGCCTCAATTGCGTGGAAATTATGCATGCTCTACTTGCTGCTAAGGCAATAAGTTAATGTTGTGTACAATTTCAATGTGTTCGTGCTGCTTTAGTAACCCAAAATGGCTAAAGGAAAAGAAATCAATAACGCGCAGAGAAAAATCCATTTGTATCTGTATTATCAGGGTAAACTGATCCAATATATTCCTGAAATGTTTGTGCGAAGTCGCCAAACAATAGAAAACACAATTAAATGATCGAAAGAACATGGTACCATAGAGAATGCAGACTGTTCTGGGCACCCTTAAATGCTGACAACACGAATTGATAGGGAAATCCTTAAGGAAAACCGGGAAAATCCACATTTGGAAACGCCAAAAATTAACGACAAATAGTTGACACTCATGCCTACACTTCTGTGCGGTGAAACAGTCCGTAGAGTTCCCAGGGCCAAGAATATCCATGGTCGTGTGGCAAGAAAGAAATCGCTAGTTTCGTCAGTTAACAAAGAAAGCAGTTGTTGCTCGCAAGGAGCAACAAAACTACGACTTTAAAGTTTTGGATGGGCGTAATCTTCAGTGATGGAAGCAATTACAACCTTTTCGGATCAGTTGGGCGTCACATGGTCTGGCGCAAGCCAAATAAAACGTTAAATATTGAAAATAGTGAAATCAGCGATATTTGCCTTGCTACACGACCATTAGAGGTGTCAAACTATCGATGGTACTATCGATAGTATCGATAGTTTTAATTTTCAAACACTATCGATGGTTTTAAAATACTATCGATAGTCGCTTTGTAATGTAACATTGTGAACTTCATCACTAAAATTTCTATGGAACATTCGATGCGCAGGTAATTTCCCCTCCGAAAATTCTATTTGTTAAAATAGTTAAATTTTGTTCAATTTTACATTTTTTCGGTGGTGGTGCTGATTAAGCAGGTAGTGCTAATTGTGCGGGTGGTGCATGTAGTGCTGAAGGCGTATTGTTAGTATAGTTTTCGAGATGGCTGACGGTAAGAAAATTTGATAGGTGATACACCACAGTTGTGTAAACGCATAATGAGTCCATATTACATATAATTAATATTATTGCAGATTCCATTAAAGATTTTTTTTTTCATTTCTTCTTTGACGATACTATCGCGATAATATCGATAGTTTTTTTAAAAATATCGAAAACTATCGATGGTGTGACCATCGATAGTTTGACACCTCTACTAGGCATGACTGTCAACTATTTGTCGTAAATTTTTGGTGCTGACAAATGTAAGTTTTCCCGGTTTTTCTTAAGTGTTTCCCTATCAATTCGTGTTGTCAGCATTTAAGGGCGGCCAGAACAGGCTGTATTCTCTATGATACCATGTTCTTTCGATCATGCAATTGTGTTTCCTATTGTTTGGCGACTTCGATCAAACATTTCAGAAACATATTGGATAAGTTTACCCTGATAATGTAGATATAAAATGATTTTTCTTTGTTCATAATTTAATTCTTAGCGTTTTGCCATTTTGGGTTACTAAAGCAGCTGAATCACATCGAAATTGTACACAACATTAACTTATTGCCTTAGCAGCAAGTACAGCATGCATAATTTCCACGCAATTGAGGCAAATTTCATAGGAAATATGGAAACCACGTGTACTTTGTTGCGAGGCGAAATACTTTTGTGAGATCGAAATTTTCGGCAGAAAATGATTGCGCCTCAATAACTAGCTAACGGATCATCGTATATGATCCGTAGTTGGGTTAACTTGTGAAAATATGCCTTTAGCAGAAGAGCAACATTTTTTTTCTATTTTTCCCATTGTTGTTATTTTATAAGCCAACAAAATCAAATTTTTGCATGAAAACCAATAGGCAAAATACTTAAGTGACACACTGTAGGTTAAGGTTTTTGTAATCGAATCCACATGTTTTTTGTGGAATCGCGTCCATCCAAAAGATTTCATGTCCCTGTTATCGTATCCACGTGGATTCTTGTGATTTGAAATCACATACTTTTCAGTTTATGATTACAAATCGATTTTCAGTTTATTTTAATAAGCTTCAAAAAACCAACACGCATAAATTTCTACCGGCAACAAAAAATTTTAGATCAAATTATTAGGAAAATACCAGAAATGACCAGTTTGTAAATCTGATAGTACTTTTTATGAAATCCTTCAGAAATTTAAATTAAAAATATTTATAAAGAAAGAAGCACTAGTAAACCGGTGTATGTATTCGCGCTGTATGCAGATACTTTCTAACATAGTTTAATATCTATATTTGAATGTAATACCGGAGACAAATTATACATTTTAAGACAGTATACCAGAGCTCGGTTACGACCACTGTTAAGTTTTAGAATTAGGTGCGGCCGGGCAGGGTAAAAGACGAAGCGAAAACTGAGCTTGTTCTTTTTTTGTTCCTATTCCTCATTCAAATAAGCTGCTTCATTCGTATGTTTTTTTTTTTTTTTGCAATGAAAACGAGAGCAGCGACTTTTTTCGCACATAGTACTGCAGTGATATTAATATGAAGTGAATTTAGCCAACATGAGTACACTTCGTTTATATTTACTTTTACCAATAACCTGTAAAAATTTTGAATTTGCTAATGGTCGCATTCCATATGCGATCCAAACCATACAAAAGAAACAATCAATAATTAGCATTGATTGTGCATTTGTAACGAAACAACAAAAACAGAATTTTGAGTGCATCGCGCACAATAACAAAGCGCACTGCACCTTCATATTGTGAACATTGTGCACACACAAAATTAGGAACATCGAAATAACGAAAAGACAACTCTTTCGACTTACCACACAACAACAACATTCATATCATTCCTCGTTGCTAAGCATTGATTTAATGCACATGAATGTACTTATGGCTACGTTTTGTTTCGTCGTTCTTTTTTTGCTATGGTTTTTTTGTTGTTTGTCGTAGCGTGGCGCCGTGCATGTTTTCATTGCTAAACTTGAAAGGCTGGGCTATAGTCGGGCGTAACCGACTATAGAAAACCCTGTACCCAATCCAAAACAAAAACATTTTTTTTATAGTAAATGCCATTTTTCGGTTGATCGTTCCTATGGCAGCTATATTATATATATATTATATATATTTGGTAACGATATCTTAATAAACAAAAAAGTTTTTCTCAGTAAATGTTGTTTTTCGGCCGATCGTTCCTATGACAGCTATATGTTATAGTAAACCGATATTTATCATATTCAGGAGTATAATTGGATATTGCTTAAACCTGTCAAATCTAAAATTTCGTAACGATATCCTAACAAATAAAAAAATTTTTCTCAGTAAATGTTGTTTTTCGGCCGATCATTCCTATGACAGCTATATGATATAGTAAACCGATATATATAATATTGAGATATGTATTTGGGTATGAGCAACAACTATTAAATTAAAAATTTGGTGAAGATATCTTGAAAAACAAAAGGGTTTTTGTTACTAAATGTGGGTTTTCGGCCGATCGTTCCTATGGCAGCTATATCTTATAGGTCGAATATCGAAAAAAAAAAAATAAACTCGTTATGCCTATGGATTGGGAGAGTCTTCGTGCCAAATTTGGTTATTGTAGGTCTTACCGTTTCTGAGATCCGTTTGTTCATACAGACGGACAGACAGACGGACAGACGGACATGGCTAGATCGACTAGCCTTTCGATGCTGATCAAGAATATATATACTTTATGGGGTCTGCCACGCCTCCTTCTGCTTGTTACATACATTTGCACAACTTTAATATACCCTTTACCATTTTTTGGTACAGGGTATAAAAAATGTACGAATGAAGTGTGAAAGAAATATACTCCAAGTATACTTGGAATATGTGCGAAGTATACATTGTTTACATACTTACATCAAAGGAAAAGCCGCAAAGGGTGTGCATGCGCAATGCACTTATTTGTTGTGCCGATGTGCGTTTCTAACTTGTAACGCCTATAGTGGCATAAATAATATCAACATTTGTCGGTCAATAGTAGAAGAAATGTACATATGTAACATTTATCGGGCATAACAGCAGGCTGTGAGGTTAGTTCAGACAACTGCATGCATGCATGTTTTATTTGGAAAGAGAAAAAAAAAAGCTCTGAGTAACAAATTGCAGTGGATGTTCGAGCCGAGAGTGAGGTAAAGAATTTTCACCACGGTCCAAAGCTCATGAGGCATAGTATAATTAGGCAAATCAAGGCATGCAGTCTCTTTTTTATACCCTGTACAAAAAAATGGTAAAGGGTATATTAAAGTTGTGCAAATGTATGTAACAGGCAGAAGGAGGCGTGGCAGACCCCACAAAGTATATATATTCTTGATCAGCATCGAAAGGCTAGTCGATTTAGCCATGTCCGTCTGTCTGTCTGTATGAACAAAAGGATCTCGGAAACGGTAAGACCTACAACCACCAAATTTTGCACGAAGACTCTCTCAATCCATAGGCATAACAAGTTTTTTTTTTTTCGATATTCGTCCTATAACATATAGCTGCCATAGGAACGATCGGATGAAAACCCACATTTAGTAACTAAAACCCTTTTGTTTTTCAAGATATCTTCACCAAATTTTAAATTTAAAAGTTTTAGCCAATGTGTAATCACATGTCTAAATATCATGTATATCCGTTTACTATATCATATAGCTCCCATAGGAACGATCGGCCGAAAAACAACATTTACTGACAAAAACTTTTTTGTTTATTAAGATATCGTTACCAAATTTCGGATTTGACAGTTTTAGGTAATATCCAATCATAATCCTGAATATGATAAATATCGGTTTACCAGAACATATAGCTGCCATAGAAATTAAATTTTTTTTTTTGTTTTGGATTGGGTACAGGGTTTTCTATAGTCGGTTACACCCAACTATAGCCCTGCCTTTCTAGTTTGTACATGTAATTCAGCTGACAACAGCTGCGCTGTCACGTAAGCGTCATGTGTAAACGTATAGCCATAGAAATTGCATTAAGGACATAAAAATTGACCATTTGCTTTTGAGCCTGCCAAACGTTGGCTCGTGTGCGCCCAAACATGCTAAGCCTTAACGTTATTACCTTTTCCGTTTTACTTGCTTTTGCATTAAATTCTTTTCTATACTCACAATTTTTTGCACACGTCTGTCTCGCTCCGTCTCTGTCTCTGCTATACCGTTTTAATTTTTGGCAAAGTTTCATGTCTATTACGTTGAAAATTTGTTGCCAATCTGCTTGGTCGTGTATATGCCTAAGTGCTTCCGTACCTTGCATTGTCATGGGCATCGGCAATTTCCGGCATCAGAATCATGGCATTATGTCAAGCTACGAACTCAGAACTTAAAAACTGCCAGCACATGATGCCTTGCTGCTCTGCATGTATGTATGTGTGTGTGTGTGTGTGTGTTTTAATATTTTATTTAAGTACATTTTCGAACTTTATTAAGTATGAGCAGGACGGCAACACACACAGCAATTGTCTCAGTTGCTCGTTTCCGTTTGGCAGTCCCGCAGTGCTGCTCTTTGCTGGCAGCCTGCGGTGCATACTTTCGTGCGTTTGCGTTTGACAACCGGAAGTGGCGAAGGGCACAACTGAACTAAATCGTTGCTAAATTAAGCTACATGGGCGCTGCTGCTTGAATTTAGGTACTTTTTACGCTAGGCTGCATTTAACGTCGTCTTCTCAACCGTTACAACAGACTTTTCGCATTTCTTGTCGAGTGATTTTGTTTACATGTGTAAAATCAAGCAGAAAATTTTGATTTGTGTTGAAATCTTCAAACGGTTGTGCAGCTGTATAGCAAAAGCGAGTTGCGAACAAGTTTACAGCTTTGACTAAGGAAAAAGTGCTGTTTGCTAACAAAATAAGCTTTGATTTTTCAGCATTTTTTTTTTCTTTTTCCTTTCTTTTTTTGAACGCATAATATACGCAATTGCTTTTTGTGAAGTCTTTGTGCCGTGTATTTGCTTTCAAATTAAGCGCCTTTGCCTGGCATGTGAGCATAAGTTTAGCTTATGTAATTTAAGCTTTAATTATAAAAATTCAATTTAAAAATATAATAGGAAAATTTTTGAAATTTACATAATGAGTTTTTAAATAAATTGAATAAAAATGAAAGCATTACAATTTATATTTTAATTTATTTAACATGCAATAATAGCAGCATGCCAGGTATGTTGCCAGGTGTATTTATGGCTTTTGTTTAGCATGTGCGTACGTGCGTGAGTGTGTACGTGTGTGCGTGCGTGCGCAGTCAAGTGCACTTCAGCTTGTCATGCTTTGCTCTTTGCCTGCTGCTTGTGCGCGCCTGGCAATTGTCTTTTAGTGGCATATGACCTACCTTTGACAATAAAATAATTTTATTAATAAAAATGTATTGCGTTGTGTTTCCGTTATATGCTTGTTGACGATAAATGCGATAAAAGCAAACGAGTGACGCTTGCCGCACGCGCACAGCTCACCGCCCCCCCCTAATGCGCAGGATACAATGATGTCAAATTTAATGCAATTTATTATATTCTCTCATTCTTTTGCTCCATTATCTTTGGTGCTGCTACAAGCCACGCGGCTTTGGCTACGGCTATGACTATGGCAATGGCTGCGACGGTGACAACAACTAAAGACTTTGCCTGTGTTAACGTTGGTAATCAAACAATGGAGTCACGTGGCAGCAATTTGAGCGTCCGTTCGTTGCTTATTTTTTTTTTTTTCGTTTTTGTTGTTGTTGTTTTTCCTTATTTTTTTGTTTGCCCTCTGCGCGGTGAGCGTTGCAATAACAATTGCCACTATATAAGCAGAATGCAGACAAACAAACAAGTAGACAGACAAACCCACGGACAGGCAGACAGACAGACAGACAGAAAACAGACTCAGCGCCAGCTTAGCATTAACCGCAACTTGTTACTGTGTTGCTATGCATAGTCCAGAGCCTGGCCCGCACACCAACCAAACCACCAAACCCGGCGCAGACAGTGAAACAAAAAACAGAGGCCAGCGTCTGCTCTGCTCTGCTATGCTATGCTGTGCTGTGCGTTGCTTGTTAGGCTGTGGCCACGTTGCTTTGATAGTAAATTAATGTTGGGGTTAGATGTCTAACGAGATTTTGGGTGCGTATAACATGGATAACACTGACAACAACAACAGCAACAGCAACAACAACAACAACACGACCACCAACAATAGCTGAGTGTCTGGCAGGACTGTTAAATAATAATAAATTGCATTAGACAACGTGCGACAGACGCAGCACACCGCCGCACTGGCATTGTATGAAAAATTCAAATTAAGCAATTAATGCCTGCGTAGTGTGGGGGAGCGGCATTCCGGCTAGTTGACTTATTGCCAGCAAGCGGCTTTATTAGCCAAAGCGTTGTAAGTGATGGCAACGCTTTAAATCATTACAGCTTTAATTAAGATGCATGCGACTCGAAGTAAGGAAAAAAAAACGAAAACAAAAAACACTGACACTACATCCAACAAATTTCAGTCTGCTCATTAAATTTAAGTCCTTTGAGATTTTTAGTGTTTGCTACATTAGTAAAAGCGCAAGTGAAAATTGGATTTTCCTGCAATTTTAACACCCTAAACCAGAAAATGGTAAAGGGTATATTAAAGTTATGAAAATGTATATATAATCCTGATCAGAATCGAAAGGCGAGTCGATCTAGCCATGTCCATAAAGAGTTTACTTTTTTTCAATATTCCACCTACTTATAACATATAGCTGCCATAGGAACGATCGCTGGAAAATTCCTTTCACTAAGAAAAACATTTTTTTTGTTCGATAACGTTATATAATTATTACAAAATATTTAAACAAAAAAAAAAAATATCTATATATATATATATATATATATGTATATATAAATATACAGTAGATTCTCACAAATTAGAACCACTTGGTTTTTGAGGTAATTTTAATATCTGAAATATTCTAATTTCTGGATCTTTTTTTATTCGAATAAAAATAGAAAAATGGAGAAAACTTAAAAAAATACACTAGATTTTTTTTTTTTTTTGTGTTTTATTTTATTTAATAAAATAAAAATAACAAAATAAAAAACCATATAAACAATAACGAATAACATAAATAAATAGAAAAAGACGACCCCTGAAATTAGAATTTTTAATTCTAATTTTAGAGTCTTTGTTTTACAAACTTCAATTCTAATTTCTGAGAGATTCGAATTTCTGAGGATTCTATTTTGTGAGAATTTACTGTATATATATTGAGTTTTGGGTTGGGTACAGGGTATTCTATAGTCGGGTGCACCCGACTATAGCCACTGCCCTTCTAGTTTAAATTATATAGGTATATTTTTCACAAACAATGCTTTTAAAAAAGTGGGATTCGGTTAATAAATGAGGATGTAATCACTGTTTATAGATTTAAAAGAAATAAAACGCAAGAAACGCACTTTCGCTTATAGAGTTGTAAGCTGAAAGCGGATTTTTTTGTCAAATATTTGCCTTTGATGCTGCTGTCATGTTATGACAACTCAGCTTCACATATGTTAGCAGCACTGTTAATTTACAGATTTACGCTGTTGAGAATTTAAAAAAATGTGCTTCGTCGTTGCGGCGAGTGGTTGTCGTCCAGCCGCTAAGCCAAAAGAAAAAAGTTTTTTGACATAGTAATGTCTTAGATCTCGGGTAAGAATTTCTGTTAATTCAATGTGATCAACAGAGTGACCAACAGCTACACAAC
>JBAMBQ010002233.1:0-48707 GCA_037044495.1 Stegana nigrithorax
CATTGGCTGACAGCAACGGGGCTTGGTGTCGGTCCGATCTGGAGCAAGCGGAAGTGTTTGCAGCGCATCTTGCTGAACGTTTTCAACCTATTGATCTCGCCAGTCCGCAGCAAGTTGAACAGACACAGAACTTATTGACTCAAGCGCTACAGATGGATTTGCCTATTGAACCGTTTGAACCTAGCGAGATAGCTGAAGTAATTGCTAGCCAGAACATCAAAAGAGCACCAGGACATGATGCCGTATGCAATGCCACTTTAAAGGCACTGCCCAGTCGTGCGATTCTCTACATTACGTTGGTGTTCAACGCTATCGTGAGGATGCAATGCTTCCCTCCTCAGTGGAAGCTCGGTTTGATCTCCATGATCCATAAGCCTGGCAAACCGGAACGGGACCCTGGGTCCTACCGGCCGATCAGTCTCCTCCCTTCGACCTCTAAGGTGTTTGAGAGACTGATTGCCGCCCGGATGGTCAGGATCAGGATTCTCAGGGGATTATGCCTGAGCACCAATTTGGATTTCGTGCCGGCCACTGCACTGTTTACAGCTACATCGCGTCATCGAGCAGATATTGACTGCCTACGACAGTAATGAGTACTGCAACGCCCTCTTTCTGGATGATCGGGAGGCGTTCGATCTTATGTGGCACTCCGGAATCCTGGTGAAAATCAAGCAGACGCTGCTCGCGCCTTACTTTGGCCTACTGCGATCGTACCTTGAGGGAAGGCGATTTGCGGTCCGATTTCACTCGGCCCTCTCTACTGAACATGATGTAGGAGCCGGAGTTCCTCAGGGAAGTGTGCTTGGCCCTCTGATCTATTGCCTGTACAGCCACGACATGCCGCAACCGGACGATAGCCTACCCGAAACGTCTATGCTTGCAACATTTGCTGACGACGTGTGCGTCACCTACAGGTCCCGATGCGGACGCGACGCTGCCGAAGGCATCCACAAATACGTAACTGCATTTGCCTAGTGGGCAATGAGATGGAACATCAGCATCAACGGCGACAAGACAGTCAACGTCTGCTTCACGCTCAAGCGAAGTACTCCTCCGGCGGTGCGTATCGACGGAAGCCCAGTAGCTCAAGCGAACTCCGCTTAATACTTGGGAGTCATACTTGATCGCAGACTCACATTCGCAAAGCACGTGACTGCGATCAGAATGCGCTTACGTGCTGCGGCGGTTAAGTTCTACTGGCTCCTTGGGCCGAGAAGTAAATTGTCACTCTCTAATAAGAAGAAAATTTACAGTCAAGTCATTGCACCAATCTGGCGGTACGGCTGCCAAATATGGGGCCTAGCCTGTGACAGCCAAATACGACGTATACAGGTCGCACAAAACAGAGTTGCGAGTATGATCACCGGCTGCGAGTGGTCCGTAAGAAACACCACTTTGCATCGTGACCTAAAGTTGCACACGGTTTTTGACACTATTAACCTGCATTCGAGCCGTTACCACGACAGGCTGGAGCGTCACAGAAATCGGATCGCTAACATCCTTAGCAGAACCCGTCCACAAAGGAGGCTCAATAGGCGACAACCGAGGGATCTCATACTTCGATTACCTTCGATAATGGTTAGGAGAAGCTAACGCGTCATTATTGTTATTATTGCTGCTAATGTTATTGTTAAATTACTATAAATTTTATTGTTATAAATTGTATTGACAAAGCTAACCAATAGTTAGCCGGCGCGCCCAATTGGGCAGAATTAATAGACACCGAGGACATAAAGGAGTAATCAAAATACTCCGTATACCTCAAATAAAATAAATACAAAAAAATAAATAAAAAAATTCACAACAATATATCACTTAAAGCTGTAATTATCATGTACATAACTTTGGAGATAATGGTAAAAAAAATACTAATTTAAATATGTTTATATATACATATGGTATACATATGATATTTACTCGCATTTATTACAATTTAAACAATAATATTATAATCAGATTTTTTTAAATTAAATAATAAACTATAAAAAAAACTGTGTTGGCTAAGCAAACGCTTGGGTTGACGTGAATCATGGATTGGTCCAAACAGTTGATTTATATAGAGGCGAGACAAAAACACAATATTCAATTTAATTTAAATGTATGTAAATAACATCAATTTTTAATAACTTCATATGTCCCCTTAAAATTTGAATGCAAACCGCAAATTGATAAAAAACAACAGTTGAAAGATAACTAGAAAATTTTCACATTTATAGATTTCGACAACAACAACAGAAATTACAATTGTTGTTACTTATTGTAGTGCAATTAGTGGAATTAGTTATAACCAACAACAATGAAAATAAAAAAATAATTAAACCAGTCAGTCGAAGCTAAAGGCAACCGTTGACATTTTTAAACAAAGATAGATTTACAAACCAAATAAATAAATCTGTACATACAACTTATTGACACTAAAGCTGTACCATGCGACTTGCAACTTAACTAAACAATTCCAACTACTAACACAAATGAAAAATCAAAACCTAAAATATATGATTCAATGAATAAAAGTGGTTAGCAGAATCATCGTTCAACGCCAGAAGAATTCATCTCAGAAAAGGCCATAAGATACTGCATGAATTTATACGTTATCAATAGATGATCAATAGATGATTGATGCCAACGGCATTTTCTGCCAATGATTGGATATGTTGGTGGCGACGGGAGAATTCCATGCGTCAGGGAAGATTTACAAACAAAATAAATAACTTTATGCATATGACAACTTGTTGACATGGAAACTGTACCGTGCGACTTGTATCTTAACTAAACAATTCCAACAACTGATACAAATAAAAAACCAATTTAACACAGCCTGCTTCAGCTGGCATAAGGGAGAAACAACACATAAAAAAAATAATTAAATCAAATTTAATTAAAATGCCGGTTTCCACAGCCGCTACAACAACTAAGCCATTATCTAAAGTCACCAAAACAACTAGGTAAATATTAAACCGACGATATAATAACATTTTTAACCAAGCGAAGATTTACAAAGGAAATAAATAAATTTATGGCACGTCAAAACTGAAAAACCAAACTATACACAGCCTGCTTCAGCTGGCACAAGGGAGAAATGATGCGCAAAAAAAGAATGAAAATAAAATGAAAATAAAAAATAATTAAATTAAATTTAATCAAACTAAATAATAAACTATACAAATAATTTCACAACTCTGCTTGATTTTAATTTCACGTCGAAGACCCCAATTTTTAAAGTAAACTTTTATACCAGAAATACACAGCTTCAAGGTCTTGACCAATTATGGCACTTAAATATTTAATTTTATTCCTTTTGACATTTAATAATGTTTATAAGCTTGACTATTGGCTGAAATCCGTTTTGTACGATACTTTTCAGCCCAAAAACGAATTTTTATATCACATTTTAAATTTTCAACATATAGTTAATCGCAGTGGATACAGCATCGGTTTGTCACGCTTTACCATTCCGTGCTGTCGACGAGAATTCTTTTTATACTCTGAACCAAAATATGGTAAAGGGCACGAACGCTCTCCTAATCCATAGGCATAACGAGTTTATTTTGTTTTTTCAATATTCAAGCTATAACATATAGCTGCCATAGGAACGATCGGCCGAAAAACCACATTTACTAACAAAAACCCTTTTGTTTTTCAAGATATCGTTACCAAAATTCGAATTTAATAGTTCTGGATAATATCCAAATATATACCTGAATATGATAAACATCGGTTTACTATAACATATAGCTGCCATGGAACGATAGGCCGAAAAACAACATTTACTCAGAAAAACTTGTTTGTTTGCGGTGTTTCTTAAAGTGGTTTAACAGTTAATAAATTTCTTTATTTCTCTTTCGTGTAGTTCTCTAGAGCGCGGCAATAATATTGATATGTTTAAGCGCAAGCTCATGACCATTTATGCGAGCTTATAACTTAGAATGAAATGAGCTGCTTACAAAAGTTCTCGAATAATATCAGCTATGCAGATTATTTTTTTTTTATTTGTTTTATGTTGCAGATTTTTAGGCGTGTATGCAAAATTAACCCTAAGGTGTGCAATCAGTGACTTAAATTAACAAACATACAATTTAAACAACTTATTATATGTTGCCCTTTAAAAGAATAATAAATTAGTTAATATAACAATATACAAAATGAATATACTTAATATATATTTGTGTAGCGGTTTCTTATGTTAGTATATTAACTGTATTCTCGCAACACTATTACCGGAGAAATTCAGGTGTCATCACTTTCGATAACTTGACTACAAAATAGTCAGCAACACTTTTGTTCACAATTATGAGCCTAAAAGCATATAAAGCAAAAAACATCATAGATTTTTTAAAGCCAACAGTGTCCCCTAAAAGAGCGTTACGAAAATAAAATTTACGTAATAACTCACAACAATATATCAATTAAAGCTGTAGTTATCATGTACATAACTTTGGAGATAATGGTATTAGTATTTTAAATATGTTTATATATACGTATGGTATACATATGAAATTTACTCGCATTTATTACAATTATAACAATAAATATATAATTGATTGCATTACAAATGTCAGTGTATCAAATACAGTAAATTATTTTTATAATGTCTTTGTTTTTTTTATTAAGTCTTTTAAATATCATAAAGTGTCTTTTTTAAAATTTAAAATTTTTTTAAATGAAACAATGATGATCATTATTAAAATTGACATAGACAAAACGCTGCGATTTTTGTTTGCAAGGGGATATTTTGAGGTTTAAAAACTTAGCAAAGATGAACATTAATGCCGAGTTATGCCAAACCTGAAAATTGTATATATCTTACAAGCCAAGTTTGCATTTTTAAACATATTTTCATTTATCTTAGCTGCATGTCAACCGTTGCCATCTTGCTGATGTAGTTGTTGCTGTTATTTTTGACAACAGATCATGCCATTGAGAGTGTGCTGATGATGATATCAGCTACTCATAGATGCGGAAATCTGGCTGGCTAAATAAAAATAGAAAAAACACAAAAAGTGCAATTCTTGTTTATGCTAATTCTTATATGGCACTAATTTATGCCAAAACATGCAAGAGTTGAACCAGTTTAAGATTTTTTTTAATTCAAATGTTTTTCAAGTAGTTGAAATTTGCTAAATTGATTTGGTATAAATAGGAACCAAAACGAAAGCATAACCAACAGTTCCTGTTTGCATTTCGCCAGACAAACCGAAACAAAAAAAACTCTATTTCAATATGAAATTCGTGGTTAGTGTGCACAAACAATAAGATAAAAATAAAACTTAAGCCGGCGAATCGATTTATAAACCGTTTTGTGTGTGATTATTTTTTAAAAAATTTTTTTTTTATTTTTTTTTTATAGATTGTGCTTGCTTGCCTTTTGGCTTTGGCTTACGCCAACGAAGATGCCAAGGTTTTGAAGAATGACGCCGAAGTCAATGTTGACAGCTTCAATTATCAACTGGAGCTGGACAACTCCGTCAAGGCTGCTCAGCAGGGACATCTTCAAGACAAGGACTTGTGGGTGGTCAAAGGCGAATACGAATACGTCGCACCAAATGGTCAACTCATCAAAGTGACCTACACCGCTGACGAGAGTGGCTACCATCCACAGGTGCACCATTAAGTCCCTCCCTTGAAAGGATTACTTATTGTGTTGTGGACTGCCTAACTAAACGAAAATAAAATAATGTACTGAATTTTAAAAAACTGAAGTTCATTTCTAAATATTCTGTGCTAAGCCGGTAGATATTAATAGAAAACAAAGTGCCAGCATCGTGACACACTTCTCTTGTTTCGATTGCACTTTGAGACTGGCTTTCTTGGACTATAAAAACGTGAATTAGATTGTCTGCTTTGAAGATTTTCTTCACATTGAATTTTTTATCCCACTAAGAGTATTCATACCCTACAATTTTACAATACACTTGATCAGCCAGCTGTTGAAATTCAAGCACGCTTCTTAATATTTTTCATTTGCTCTTATTCTAGCTTTTCGGCATCATCAATCAATCTCAAATTATGTCTGAAACGTATTTTCTGTATTAATTATGTGCTTATATAACTAACTGTTAAAACTTATTGATATTAGCAACAAAAAAAAAAAACAATTTCAGCAAATCATATAGCATAGAGATATATTAAAAGTCCAAACAATTCGATGACGTTTAATATGAGATTGAAAGTGATATCGAGCTAAAGGCTAGTCTGATCCAATCCAATTAATTTATAGAAGAAAATAAATGGTAACAGAAGGTGAGATAAGTTTCTATTGATAAGACAAATTTAAATTTTTTAAACTTGCCTTTTGCCTTGTAGCACGAAAAAGGCCTGGCAAAAAGACAATGCTGAAACGAAGAAGACAGAAGGGGGGTAAAGTGCCGCTGGCCCTAAAGCGCAGAAGTTGTTAAACTTAGCGCGAAAAAATCGCAACCGAGTATTATGTTGATATTATTATGATTACTGTGATTTATATTATTATTATTATTATTGTTTAGATTAACAAAGGTGGTACTTTTTAATTCTCTTTAGTTGGTTGCTTATGGCATTTAATGCGAATCACTTCATTGTTTGTGCCAAGTTGTTTTTTTTTTTTTTTTCGTTGAATATGGCATGTGAAGTGTTGTTCATAGCGGGTATACACGTACAATACACGGCAACAAATGACTTTATAAGCTAGTCAAAAAATTTGTAACATCTTCGGCGCCGCCAGCTTTCAAGTTAAAGCATGCTAACACGTATAGAGGCTTGCCAAGTCAGTTACCTGCTCCAAGCATGCGAACATTTAAACACACTCGCAGTCACACAGTCACTGGCATAAATAATGTAATGAGAGAGTAAAAGATCTGCCGCTGTGACCCCTGTGTATTTCGCCTAGCATTCAGTTTCAGGTGCTTAGTAAGTGGGTAAGTTTATAAGTTCTTTTATAAACGTAGCAAGTCTCATATATTTTTTATTTATATAGTTTTTTTTTTTTAATTTTTTAAAAAGTATACTTTTAACTGTATTTTAAGACGTTATGTTAGTGCAACTCTTTCAAGATATATATATATATAAACGATTTGTCTCTGTGTCATTAATTAGCCAGGGAATGTTCTGTTCTGCTTATAAAACGCTTTCTGCTCAAGCATTTCTATGGAATAGTATATAGCAATAATCGAAGTGGGTTTTTTTCTGGTTTGAGTATAGGCAATGAATTCCGCTCAAATCTGACTGTGAACAGGTCAAAGATGCACTCATTGTCTAGCCCTCGTATAAATGCGGCGGGCAAAGCCGAACAAGTTTGCTGTCAGTTACACTTGTTTAAGTATCATTCGTGTGTTAAGTACGAAATGAATATGATTAATTTTTAAATGAAATCATTTTTTTTATAGAACAGAATTAAAATATGATGAGAAAAATGCCAAAACACGCAACTGAGAGTGCTGATGAGGGTTTACATGCCGTGACAAACGTGTCTTGCCTGCAAATGTTATGATATCATTTTGTCATGATCTCAATATTTATGTAATTGTTCAATACCGCGTATCTGTCATCATCATCAACAACATCATCATCATGATCAACAATCGCAATCTTGGCACCACAGCAAACAATTGCTGAGATCGCGCGTAAATGTTAATTTTTATAGCCTTTGACAGTAAATATTTAGCATATGTCACAATAATTATGGCAAATTTGCTGCATTTGCCAAGTGAATGCTGCCGACTGCTGACTGCTGACTGCTGACTGCCGACTGCGGTACATATGCTAAACTGTAGCAGATTTCACTTCATTGCACATTGCTGTTGATGACGAGCATCATGATAATGATGATGATGTTGCTGATGATAATGATGTTGTTGATATATGTTGCTGTTGAGTTTGCGCTGGCGAATGGCAAACAGCCAACGTTCAAGGTTAAATGCTTGTCGGCTTAGTTGCAACGCTGAATATGCACTAAACGTCTACAGATGAGCAAGCGTCTGACATATGTAAAAGAAAGAGAGAGAGAGAGATAGAGACAGAGTGTGCGACTGCGACTGTGCAACAGGCAAAGGCAGTGGAGTGGAGTGGAATGGAATGTAAAAGTGCGCCGAGGCGCCTTGCAGTGCAGCGCAGCGTGGCTTAAGCGTTTTGCTTTGCTTTCAAGATTGACAAGGTGCACGCGTTGCTGTCAACACTGTGCCTACCTGGTGTTACTTTATTGGCAAATGTCAGTTGTAGCAAAGTTGTTTGTTTTCTTTTTTTTTTTTGGTTTTTTTCCTTTATTTTTGCTTGCTATTTATAAAAAGTTTATAAATGGTTTTTGTTTGCTTTGATGTGCGCTGGCATTATTTGCTACGATTACTTAATAGGCGCATTAAGTTATGACAACAAATTTGTTTAGAGCAAAAAATCGTTTTTTAAATATGCTTGTTGTTATTGTTGTGCTTTATTGTTGCTGATTTTTCAGCAATAGGCTTTGGCCACCGCTAAACGCTACAGCAAGCAAAATAAAATAAAACTGAAGAAAGGCCAAGCAAAATACGCACAAACTGTCGAAGATTCAAAAGTAAAAAATTAAACAAAAAAAAAAAAAAAAAAACAAACAAAAAACTTCCAAAGAAATAAAATAAAATTTGAAAAAAAAATAAATAAATATAAAAAACACTTGCGTAGTTTCGCGTGCTCGCGCACATCACAGGTGTCAAAAGTACTCAACGCTAGTCAAGCAATTTGGCAGCCTGCACAGACAAAATGGCAGCAAACTGTAAAGCGAAAATAAACAAATGTGTAAATACTAAAAAAAAAAAAAACAAAAAACAAACAAACCGAAAAAAATTCAACTCGCACAGACAAAATTGCATAAAATTAAAAAATTCTTCGGCACACATAAATGCACACACGAAAAAGTGCAACTGCTGACAGTGGTGACGGTGGCGGCGGTGGCGGCGTCGGCGGCGGAGGCATCCAATTGGCATTGAGCGGCAGCATATGAAATTTTCACGAACACTGAGCTGAGGTTGGCTGCGTGTGGCTAACAGCTGGACGCCAAGCACAAAACCAACAACAGCACACGTGCTGCCAAAAATGAATAGTAAACCAAAACAACAACAACAATAAAAGAACTAAAAATAAATATGAAAAATCTGCAATGCCAAGATTGCATATCAAATGCGATTAAATGTGACGCGCTTTGGCATCTTAAATAATTTACGTTAACGCTGGAATTTTTATTTTATTAACACTTGATATATTTTAATGGCCATTTGTATTTTGACGTGTTTTTCAAACAGCTTATTTAGTTTTTATTTAATTTATTTTCTATTTTTTTTTCCTTTTTTTCAAAATAAATGCGTCTATATATTTTCATATATTTCTGAATGAATTTTGTGCGGTTAATAAATTACTCAGCTGTTGACAATAATTGATTAACATGAGAAATGGCCAAATGCCGAAAAGTTTTCATTTAACTTTTGCTTTCATTTTTTATAATTTATTGATTGCTTTTGGTTTGAAACTCTTGTATTTGTTTTTGCTTTTCGTTTTAGTGCTTTGCTGGCAGCAAAGCAGCAAATGAAAGAAAAGAAAAAAGAAAAACAAAAGCCAAAATCAAACAAAACAAATAATGAAGACGTCCAACTGACGCCAGCCGTTGGCATACAAGTTGTGTGTAGCATTTTTAATTTTAGCACACTGGGGGCTGGCTATCAAAAATTCATAAACATAAATAAAAAAAACATAGACAACATAAAACAATTTAATAAACAATTAGCTCATAGCTGCGGCTACACGCTTGTTTACACATTGCAGATACATTTATAGAGCCATAACATTTTTTAGTGCATATAAATCAATTTTGCTCTCCAAATGTTTAAATGTTATAAATCCATTAGATGTGTTTAGCTTTATTTAATTTAAATTTATTTGCTCCAAAAGAACCAACAGTCGGACAGCCGGAAAGATGGACGGACAGAGAGACAGATGAACTGACATATGTATGGCCGGAACGGGTTCGCTTGCCTTGGACATGGCAAAGACAATAATTTTCGAATCGTTTATAAATTTATATATTTTGGCATATTTTTTCTCTCGCTTGCACGCGTGCGAGTCTATTTAATACCGATTAATATTGGCTAAGTAAATGAGCTTTGCTTCTTTCAACGCAATGTGAATACTTGTTGACTGCGCCTGTTTTCGGCTTTCGTCTTTTGGCGTTCGGCGTTCGCCTCTTGGCGCTCGAATGTTGGCTCTTAGCCGTTGTAGTGCTTCACTGCTCCACTGCCCAGCTTCCTCTATTGTTTTGCCTGTACGCTCTAGGTTGGCAAAAGAACGAATTGCACACTGTAAAAATGCTGTACTCTATTGTAGTTAGACTATTATAGTAGGCGCCTTGTGCAGTTTGTCTGCATGCAATTGAATTTGGTCATTAATTACGCATGCAAATTTCACACAGCGCTTATTTGTTTATAATAAAAATTATAATTGTTTTTCTATGTACATATATAAAGTAAACAGACAGGCGTTCATTAGCTTTTTCAATTTAATTTAAATTACTATATACAAAATTGCTTACTTTGCTTTATTTTCGGTTTGCTGACAATAATTCTGTGGCCTTCTTTAACCAATTCTGTATGGCACTGTATAAATCTATTTATATACTCGTATATTGTATTAAGGTGCATGTCTATTTAACTTTGTATATCTAGATAATAATTCATCTATATAAACATCTGTCAATTAGCAAAGCCAACACTTAATTTAAACATTTTGCTCGTCTTGCAAGATTCTATCAAATCATTTATCTCACTACATAACTGTCTGTTCATATTGCTCTTAGCCATCTATTAATCTTCCATATATCCAATCATGTCTATGATATAATGCTTAATTCATATCTGCCTATAAAGTATGTCTGTCATTTCTAGTATTTTACCAAAAATTACTATATAATTTTCTATGCATGTTTCCATCTATAGCTACTTATCTTTTTTATCACACACTTCCTCTCCTGCAACTTTTCCATTTATTTCTCTGCCATTGCAACTTTAAGAGATCTTCAACAATGCATACAGCATTCAGAGTATTTATGAGTTTTAAGCTTAAAGTTGCCTACAGAAATGCAGGCAAATGCTGATCCCACAGAGTCGCATTCTGCATTCGGCTGCCGTATATAGTACAAATGTGTGTACATACAGATGTGCGATTGTTGTAAGTTGCCCAATATTGTGGATGAGTTCTCGCAGTGCAGTCTATAAATAATTGCTTTCTCCACGTTAAGCTTAGCAATCCACTACAAAATCACAACGCATGAAGACCAAAGCGTTGCGGAATGTATAGTACACGGCAACACGGCAGTGCTCGGCTACTTTACAGTGCTTTTCAAAAATTTCGCAGCCGTATATTCCTACGTACAGTTGTTCGTCGATGCTGATGCTATAATATTTTTTGCTTTTTTTTTTATTTAAAATTTTTTTTTGTTTTGTTATGTTTTAAACGCGCCGCACCGCAAATGCCTGTGGAAGACAATAATTTATGCTATTACTTTTGGAATGTTTCGCCTTGCCACGGTAGCTGATGCCCAGGGCATGTGTGTGCGTGGGTTGTATGGTTGTGTGTGTGTGTGTGTGTGTGTGTGTGAGTACTGAGAATTCGTGCAGTTGAAAATCTTATCAGACGCGAAAAGTGCTTCAGGTTTAGGAGTAGATTTAGTTGAACAGCAAACGCTGAAGCAACAGTTGACGGCGAACCTTGTACAGAACAGCAACACAAGATAAATCCAAAAAAAAACTAAGGCATAATGGATCCCAGCATTGTATGTGTGCCAAAGTTGAGATTTCGTTTTTTTTCTTTTATTTTTATTTTTATTTTTTTTTTTTTGAAACGTCTTTTTAATTGTAATATGTGCATAACAGGATGATGATCTTACCCCTGAGCAAATTGCTGTGCTGCAGAAGGCCTTCAACAGCTTCGATCACCAAAAGACCGGCAGCATACCCACAGAAATGGTTGCTGATATCCTGCGTTTGATGGGTCAGCCCTTCGACAAGAAGATCTTGGAGGAACTTATCGACGAAGTCGATGAGGATAGTAAGTAGGCCGGCGATCGCCTATAAAGCACAAATCTTAACTATTTGCGACAAAAAATATTGGATCATTTCAAAAAAAAAAAAATAGAGTCTGGTCGCCTGGAATTCGAGGAATTTGTGCAGCTTGCCGCAAAATTCATCGTTGAGGAGGATGATGAGGCCATGCAGAAGGAATTGCGTGAGGCTTTCAGATTGTACGACAAACAGGGTAACGGTTATATTCCAACCTCCTGCCTGCGCGAGATTCTGCGTGAGCTGGACGATCAGCTGACAAATGAGGAATTGGACATCATGATTGAGGAAATCGACTCCGATGGCTCAGGCACAGTTGATTTCGATGGTAAGTACAACGCTCAAGGTTGCTTCGTTTATTCGTTTGCTTTCGCCAGCATTTGCCCAGCCGTCCGGTTCAGTTGAGCACAACAACAACTGCGGCCAATCTAGACGGCCGCAATATGTCAAAATGTGCCGCTGGCTATTGGCCAAATGTGAAATGTGAAGCGGCGACAAATCGCCATAAGATGAAAGCAAAGTACCGTGTACCATATAATAAATTTCACTGCTTCATAGACTCGAACAATTTTCCATTTCTTTGTTGCAATATTGTATTTAGTTCAACGCACAACGCACACGTAGCCTATTTTTATGCTCAATACTTTTATAATATATACAAACAAACAAAAAAAAAAAATTAAAAAAAAAAAAAACAAAATAAAACACAAAAAAAAAATAGTTCCACAAATCACAATGCGTACAATATGCCAGCTTGACGCGCTCCAAGGCGTTTTATATTTAGTTTACTTTAGTTTTTCAATGTACAGCCGACAGTAAAATAATTTCGTTTTGCTTTTGTTTCTAGAATTCATGGAGATGATGACTGGCGAGTAAGCACTTCTGCCTAATACCTACAACACAATCTACACCTACGCATACTCCTATCAACACCAACAACAATAGCCATAATTTTTTTTTTTTTTTTTTCTTAACTAAGCATTAAAACCAAATTGTAATTTTCATATTAAAAAAATAAATTTTTATATTTATTTTCTAAATGTTGTCTGCGACTTTTACATGCGACTTACTTTTGCACTTACATTTGAGCGTTGACATTTCTGTGTCAGTTTCGTGCAGCCGCTGTTAAATGTTTGCCCCGTTAGCAGCTTATCAGCAAGCGAAATCAGAATTGTATCAAATGAAGCGTACAGAAATTGTTGCTGCACATCTCAGCTGTGCTAATTTGCTAAGGAATTTGTTTAAGAAATGATTATATGCATGACAGCACGCCATTGCGCACAACAATGGTACACACACACACACACACACACACACACACATATATTCATATATATCTATATGCCAGGCGCAAGTAACTGTTAACATTTAGGTGCTGCTGCAGGCGAGGAGGGCCACTCAGCAAGCAGAAAAAAAAAATAAGAGCATGTAAATGCATAAGTTACATCAAAGGCAAGAGAGGCCTGCAATACTTTGTACGTGGACTTGCCGACTTGGACTGCTGTGGTGCTTTGATATTTGAGTTGCTCAATTTCTATTTGAAAAAGTTTGAAGTTTTTCCCTTCGAAAAAAAAAAAAAAAAAAGAAAAAACAAAACATTGTTTCACATGCATGTATGCCTTATGAATGCTGCTATTTTGTAATATTTAATATAAAATTTAAATTTGACGTTTTAATATTTTAAAGTTATTGAGATTTTTTGAAGTGCCATGGAAATTTGGTTTTTGACTCTATGCTGCAACTCGATAAACAGATCAATGTCTTGTGTCCATTTACAGTTCAAAGAAAACCAGAAATTAATGGGAAAAAATAATCGAAAAAATGATTAATCGAAGCGAAATTAATCGAGCAAATTTATGATCCCTGACCCCTTGCCATGAGGCATACATATGTAGCTATGCCAATAAAAATTAATTTCTGTTGACAATCATACCTAATTCAGATATTTGATATGACTGCATAAATGTATGTACATATGTATATCGAGTTGGACTTCCAGTTCAGCGCATTGGCATTATCGTATCACCTCTTCGTTGGCATGGCCTGCACTGACTTGCAGCAATCTAGTTACTTTTCTAATACGCTACACTAAAGATCTTTGTAATGTTATAAGTCTATTAACCGATCCTGGTTGCGTCTCAACGTTTAGAAGCGTAACGAAAAAAATGTGAAGAGCTCACATTAAAGGGCTATGCCGAAGCACTCAGTCACATGACAAGCAAACAAGATCATCTTCATTTTTATATATAAGTATGTTTATATTTTGTAAACATTAACAAAACAAAAAAAAAAAAAAAAAGAAATTAAAAATTAAAAAAAAAAGAAATATAAACAAATAAATATTAATAGCATGGTTATTTTTATATGTGGCTAATTATTATTTGTATATACATTTGTGTTAATGGCCAAAACACATGGCATGGCATAGCGCCACATAAAATAAATACACGGCAATAAAAACACAAAAATTAACGCTTACCTCAAATAATTTTTAATTAACTTGAGTATATTCAAATCTGGCTAATAATAGCTTAGTTTTTGCTGTTACACTGTATTAGCTTTTAATTATTTTTAGTTGTGTGTTTTTGTTACTTACAGTTTAAGAACTTGCAGTTTTCTAATTATTGAATGCCTGGCATTATGATTAACTGCCTTTAAGCCACTTAACCGGTATGAAACGAATGCATATATGTATATAATATAAATTATAAATAGAAATTTGTAACAATATGCGCGAAAAATGTTTAAACTTAGCTTACCAAGAGGATGTCATGAAGTTTGATGATCAGTGTCATAAAAATGTTTCATGTTTTTTCTTTCGCCTGTTTTTTTTTTTCTATTTTTTTTCTTTTTGTTTTTTTTTTTTTAGAGCTGCAAAACCTACAATTAAAAAGAAACTTGTGCTAAGATTAAATATTCTGCTCATTGCGGGTATATAAACAATTTCCGCTATGCGATTAAGTAATAATAACTGCAAAAATTAATAAAAGTTTTTTTATGTGCGACTATTATGCAGCCAAGCGAATAAGCGAATCAATAGTTCCTGTTCGTGTGCGGCTAGCCAAGGGGCACATTGGCAATTGTCTAAATTAAGAGTTAATTGAAAAACCCAAAACGCAAACACACACACACACACATACACAAACACACACGCGAAACGTTAATAACGTAAAATGAACAGATGGTGCTGATGTTGATGTTGACGTTATTATTCTTGTTGTTGTTGTTGTTGTATTTGTTCCGTGATGCTGTTCAGTGTGAGTGAGTCATGACTGTGCCACGGACTACTGCTGCAAAAAATCAAACAAACAAACGAAGAGACATGACAAACGCACAGCAAATGCATGCCAAATAGCACAACGGTTTGCTGTGGGCGTGGCATATTCATTAAATAATTCATGCGCTTAATGCAGTTAATCTATGTGCAAATTTCACATAATTATGGCAAATGCGGCTTACGTGGCGTATGATGAATATGCGCAGATCTAAGTAAAATTGCTAAACGGCAGCTCATATGTGTGTGCATGAGCATGTATGCAAGTTTCCTTTATGCATGTGCCCCCCTTTCATGGCGCAACACCTACCCACCCAGGAGAGTGCAGTCATGCGCATGCGTCTGTTGTGGCTGATTGACTTTGGCTTTGGCACTCGTGCATACTCATATTGCATTTTGACGAGTCTTGGCTGGTTGCTGGTTGCAATTGCAGCTGTGGCTCAGTTCTGCTGCTGCTGCTTGACTTGACAATTAAAAGTGACTTGACTTTCAAAATTGACAAGCAGCATAGCAGCATAACAGCCGGCATTAATCTTGCGTGAGTGAGTTCTCAGTTCGTCAAAATCGTAAAGTGAACAATGAGAAAAATGACGACGCGTTCGCTGCTGTTTTTTTTTTTTTTTTTTATTATTTAGTTTTTTTTGTTTTTTTCTGTTTTTGAAGCTGTCAATTGACGTTACCTGCCAAGGTCTGTCTGTCCGCGTATTTGTGTCTATATGCGACTACTGACTGCTCGTTTGGTATTTTGGCACGCCATTGCGCAAATGTCAATGAACATTTTCCTTTGTGTGTGTTATTTTTTTTTTTTTTTTATTGATTTTGAAAGCTAGCAAAAGCTGCTTAAAGGTAAGCATAGGCCAATAAAAATATGTCTTAACTAGCAAAGACAAAAAAGAAAACCAAACGAAAAAAGAAAAGGAAACTAGCAACATACCAAAAAAAAAAAAAAAACAAACAACAACAAATCAAAAAAGGTCGCCACATGCAAAAAAAAAAAAAAAAAACAAAATAAAACTATAAAAAAAAATTGCCAAAAAGTTTAATGTCTTCTTTTTTTTTACCAAGATAGCCCCATACTTAAGATTTATGCAATAGTCACATGAAATAGTTTTTCTTGAAGTTTTTCTTACAGCATTTCATGCAATTCTTCATTGCAACGCCAACGGCAACTTGGTGTCGACATTAATAGCATTTATACGAATTATATTTTTCCGTATTGCGACGGAACATTCATCCAATGCGACTACTTGGTACGCCCACGAGCCTAGCGAAAAGGTCAGTTTCGACGGCGGTCAAATCGCTTTTGCCGTTGCAGAGAGCCTTTGCCGCGTCGACAAACAAATCAAATAAATCTATGGCAATTATTTGCGCAACCCTTGTCTCTACCCTTGCCTGTGTCTGGTCAGAACGCAGTCGATCCGTGCAAAATGCAAAATTTATTGACATCCGCCTACAAATGATGAGCGATGACGCAGTTCATTTGCGGAGTGGAGAGTGGGGCGTGCGAAGTACGAACGTATTGCAGCAGTTAAAATCACAAGATGTGTTGAGTTCTGCGCGAAATGTTGCAAAGTAATTTGCATTAAAATTGTTTTATGCAGTCTAAATGTGCAATAATGAGATGAACAAAACAAAAAAGAAAAAAAAGAAAGAAAAATAAAAACAAATGCGATTGCTATTGCTACGACAACAATAACAACAACAAAGCGCAGCAGACAGTGTAGCAACTTGTTAAGCACACACAAAGTGTATAACAACAGCAACAGCAATAGCAACAGCAGCAGCAGTCATGTAGAAGAAGCTACATTTTAGCAATGAGGCGATCGATTGTTGTTTAATTTACGAGCACAACAAAAACAAAAGCACTAGCAAACTACAACTACAACAACAATAACAATAACAACATATCCACAGCTGAGAGCATTCAGCTAACAAACGTCTAATGCTGTGCAAATAAACCTGTCTTAGGCACTGGTGCCATTGCTGCTTTTGTTGTTGTTGCAGTCTCCCTTTTCGCATGCATGCAATTGGAAATTGACAATGACGTCGTCGTCGCTGCCTGAATTACAACAATAACAACAGCGGCAGGAGAGCGGCAGGTCCGCATACACAACAATAACAATAAATGCCATAAACTATCAAAATCTCAGTTAATGCAGTGTGCTCAGCATTTTTCTAAGCGTCAGGCAGCTCTCTCTCGGACGTTCTCTCGCTCAATGCAGCAGCACACATTTCCATTTCATTCCAATCCACGTCATTTGGAGCGCGCTTGCCGTTTTGCTTTTGGCGCCAAACATTAACAAAATGGAAAAAAAAGGTACAAACACAAAAAATACAAAAAACAAAAGAAGAAACAAAAAAAAAAGCACAAACACAAAAAGGTGAAATAAAATAAGAATTGGCAAAATCATATAAAAGTCGGAGAACTTCTAAGCGGATGGCACATTAGTTCCGACAATAGCCAGTTGTGGTGGATGGGATCGTGTAAGCTGCGCATAGTTTGTATCGCAAAGTCTCAACTCTAAAATTAAAACAGAAACAGAAACCTTTTCGAGGCAACCAACTGATTTAACTGTGACGATCTAACGTGTTACGTTATTGCTGCGCAGGATTACGTCAGCGTGAACTTAAGTGCAGTGCAGTGCAGTGTTGTGATGTAAAAATATTTATCGGTTTTTTTTTTTGATTTTTTTTTGCGCTCGTTTTAATACAAACGGAATCGTGCTTCAATAAGGATCTATTTTATTAATACATTTAAAAAAAAAAAAAAACAAACAAACAACTTTGAAACATGTGGACGCCAAAAATGAAAGCGGTGAGTTTGGTTTGCAGGATTATGTTAAAGTAAATTAGACTACATTGTTAATGAGCATGAATGCACAGAGAGTGGCTTTTTTTGTTTTGCTGCCTTTCTCTACATCATTCGTTTGCACCCACTTAGTGGGTTGCAAGTTGCAGCCAAATCCTTTCAAATTTGCACACAGTTATGATTAAATTATGTTGTGCAGCCGAAGAAAATTCACTTCATTGTAAAATATTTTAAATCTTACAATGAAAAGTAGAAACAATAAAATGTTCCTTCTCAGTAATGCATATTGAAACCGTCCTTATATGTTAAGTTCCAAAATCCTTTCAAACCCAAACATGACCGACACTTATTTTTTTTTAATATTATTAGCTCGCAAGTCCTGATAATTCAGAACAGTTGCTTTATAAGCATGTAAACAATGTAAAGTGATCTTCTTAAAATTCACATATTAAAAGAAATCAGGATTTCTATAAACCTTAATTGTTCTTGATATGATAAATTATTGTGTCATGTAGCCACTTGACAAATTTCTTTTTAATAACCCACAAACTGCTTCCGGTGAGAATTTACCAGAAAATGAAGCTTATGCCACAGAGCAAACATTTAGTCAGGTTTTGATCTGCCATTGAATGACCATACAAATGTTCTAATTTATTGTTCCGAGCAGAACCAACTTTGGGAATTCCTAGCCATCAATCGGCTTTGAACTATTGAGCACATTGATAAAATTTGGTATGCAACATAGTCCTTAATGCAAAGATTTTTAAGAAAAACTTAAACCGCGCTCTTGGTAGTCTATATATATGCATAATTTTATATATTCTTGTGGATAAAATAGCATAATATTACATTCCTCAGGATTGAGGTAAAGAAAATGATTTTTGTAAGGTTTGCCCTTTATGGCAAAGTCACGTTGTCTGTCTGTTATCAAACGAGCTCAACAGATATAACTTCTAAGCCATTGTGCTGCTTCCTGTTGACTCGTTATGCTCCCACCTAACTTAAACTAAAATCTATTTTAAACTATCTGTCGCCTATACCATATACAATATAGCGAACCCTTTTATATACAGCATGCGTATCTCTATGTGATTATGCGTATGTATGTGGCTATGAATAGAAGGGATCCTCCATGCTGCTTTGATATGTCAGATTGCTGCTTTGCATTTGCTTAAATTTATTTTTGTTGCTGTGTATTTTGTCTGAGATGACTTCCCAGGTGCGTGTGTCAAAGACTGCCAAACTGTCAGTTAGCATATGTTTTCCTATTGTTTTTCGCACGGTGAGACTCATTAGTAAGCTATTATAAATTAAAACAACAACAATAACAACAACCAAACCAAACAGCCACAACGTGTGCAAGTGTTCTCGTACAAAGTGTTGCTGCAACATGTTTACGTTATCAGCCATGGCAACATCTTCATTCATGAATTGCTTTGCTAACAAAAACAACAGCAACAACAAGAAACAGAATAGTGCAAAGAAATACAAGAAATGCCAAAACAGTTTGCCAATGCATAAATTAAAATGCCAGAATACATATTTTTTCTTAATTTCAGTTTGAAAACATTCATTGATGCGATGCATCAGAGATGCAGGCAATGTTGCACGCGATGTTGCATAAGCTTCGTTGCCGCCTTCCGCCTGCTGCTTGCAGATGCTTTGGCAATGATGATTTAGAAAAAAAAAAAAAAATTAAAAACAAAAATCAGCTGCAGCCAACTGCAACAATAACCAAAGTTGACCTAATATTGCACTTATTTTAAATTGCCGTAATCATTTTCGCCATGGCTGGAATTGAGTTACTTTTTCTTTTTTGGTTTGGTTTTTTTTGGTAACTTTTTTTTAGAATTGTAACACGCTGCGCCTGAGCAGACGTTTGCGCAATAAATACCAACTGATTAAATTACAAAAATCAAAAGCAGACAACAAAAATAAAAAATAAAAAAGACATTAAAAGCAATCACTGCAGCAGTAGGTGGGCAGACTGTTGCAGTAGCAGCGGTTTAGGTTTTGTCGTACAACAAAATATGGTCACGACTCGTGTATAGCCGGGGTGGCATCTTTTACTTGAACTCCAGTTGCATTGTGCGCTCTCTAGTTTCGTCTCATCTCATTTCATCTCGTCCCGTCTCGTCTTAATGCAATTCGTTTACGTTACTATGGCTTTGGCTGCCTTTAGGCGCAGGCGTTGACCGCCTTTTTGGTGAGACAACACTCTACACATAACAAGCCACACCACAGCATAGCACAGCATAGCACAGCACAGCACCATGTGCACAGTCAAGTGCCGCCAAAAAGGCAACTTACTGCACAGCAAAGATGAAATACACTTACTTAGGTATGTACCCGTGCAATCGTTTAGTTTTGTGTCTTGTTTGCGCTTTTAAATGTCAGCATTTATATTATGCAAACGAAAAATTAAATATAAAAGCAACAAAAAAAAATTAATTGGAAAATGTTTAATAGCCTCCTAATACGTGCAATGCACCGCAAACGCCATATGTGTAGTGCAGCAGTGCAACAAAGCGCATCATAGCAACAGCAGCAACAACAGCAGCAACAACAGCAGCAGCAGCAATAGCAGCATAATTATGGCAATTAAGGTACTCTGCTGAGTGGGCGCGCAAAATGAAGCACAGCCAATGGTGCTGACAAGATTTAACTAAACTCGTAGCGGAAAATGTAAACTTAAACTTGACACTAACCGTTGGTTCTTCTTTAAGCTTTAGTTTATTTTTATTTTTTTAATTTTCTATTTTGTTTGCTATTTGCTGCTAACCTTCTGCAATCGACTTAATCACATGCATTAAATGCAACAAGCCGACTAACTCATCTACCCCATGGACGCTGCTTGGCAGTCAGCGTTGCCGCGAATGTTCACACGAAACGCAGACGAAGATGATTTGTGCTGCGACTGTTGCTGCTGCTGTTGCGCCAACAAAGGCCCACTGCTGAAATATCAGAGGTTGTGGCAAGTTAACAAGTCTCACGTACGTCTGTCGGTCTTACCGTCTGTCTGTCTGTCTACACGGCGAGAGTGCGCCTTGGCTAACGACAGATCACAGTTGTGCCTAGCCTAGATCATTGCGACGTCTTTAGCTTTGCTCAGTGTAGTCTATAATTCTTTGTTGCTGTTGTTATTGTTATTAATATTATTGTTGTTCTTGTTGTGTTTGCTTTTGTTGATGATGATGTAGATAGTCTAATAGACGCTTTTTATTATTTGAATAAATATTGAAAAAAAAAAACAAAAAAAATGCTCATCACACAAAACACAATGCAACAGCAATGACTGTCGCAGCTGAAATGGAAAACGTGAGCGCATACTAAAAATCAAAAGAAAAAAAAAAAAAACAAACAAACAGCACAAACAAAATGAATTGAAAAAAAAAAAAAAAAAAAACATAAACGCGTCTTGTCTTTTTAGTGGCACATGCACCCGTGCCTATTGTTGAACTCATCACTGAACTGCTAACCAAGTAAATGCCGTTTGAGTCGACATGCGAACCCTTCACTTTTCCCTTGAACTTTAATGGCATATTCTGCGGCATGTAACTGATCTTTACACAGCCGAACTAATTGGATCTTGAGTGTACATGAGTAACTGCAAGCAGTTAACAGCAACGACTCTTTGATTGAATGGTATTCGCTGATGTTTCTTGTTCCCGTATCAAATTGCCAATACACGAATTTTTCTTTTTTAATGTCTGATAAAGCCATTTTCGAAAGATAAACCTCGACGACTGCTGCATCAATTATGTGCTTGGCTGTTTGCTTTAGTTGGTGGCTGGCGCTGATCTTCAGCAAACCATTGAATGAAAATGTTTTACCATCTGCTCCTCATCTTCAACGCACAGGCTACTTCAAAAGTCAATATATGGGGCAATGTGCCCCAGTGAGAAACTTATCAACCCTCAGGAACGAGTTGTGGCAATTCGAACCCTTGCTAAACTTATATGGCCAAGCCAGTGAAAAGCCAAAGTGAAAACTTGGCGTGCCGTGTGCATCTTCTTTCCATTTCGATCAGCGTTTAAATTTCCTTTTGTGCCTAAATGCCCTGCCTACCAGACTAGATTAATGTCACATAAGTACACTGACTGTCAATGCGGTATTGCATAGAGCAATGAAGCTGGCATTTTTTGCGACTTTCTAACTCTGCAGGTATTTTATGTTAAAAAGTGACACCATTTGTCGCATTGTTGTTGTTTATGCGCTCTGCGGACCCAGTGAGTGCCTTTGGCGCCGAACGATGTCTATCTTGCGCCTTGTGAACCTGCACTAGTGTGCTCGTATTTTGCGCAATAGTGTACACAACTCGTGCTGTTGTCGTGCATATCGATGTCGCTGGCGTTGCAATTCATGCCACAGGCAGAAACGTGCATCGCGATGGTAATTGAACATTCCGTTCCGTTGCCATACTCTCACCCATTTACCTATTGGCATAGTGTTTGAATCATCTGCTCTTTGCAGGCATTGTTTACAAACATTTCTTTACACTTGTGTGGTTTTTTGTTTTGTTTGGTTTTTAATTTCCTATTTGTTTTGCTCATTTTCAGTCATTTTGTATGGCTTTGGCCGGTTTGTTAGCCACAACGATACAGGCTGCGCGGCTTGATAACAAATATCTGCCTCCGCCAGCGAATGCAGCCAGCGCAGGCGGCGGGCCGGGACTCCAAGGGCCTGGCGGTGGTGGTGGCGGATTTGGTGCAGGTGGTGGTGGTGGTGGCGGCGGAGGATTTGGTGGCGGTGGAGGTGGCGGTGGCAATAACGGTTTGGGCGGATTTACGGGCGCAGGCGGCCCAGGTAGACCATTTGGACCAGCGGCTCCCAGAGCACCTGCACCAGCACCTTCAGCCCCTGCTCAGCCACCTGGTCCGCAGATACCCATTTTGTCGTTTGTCAATGAGAACGATGGCGATGGTAACTACCGTTTCAGCTATGAGACCGGTAATGGCATTAAAGCACAAGAAGAAGGCACAATTAAGGGCAAGGGATCTGATAATGAGATTCCATCCGTTATGGGCTCATATTCGTATACGAACCCCGAAGGCGAACTAGTTGAGATCTCTTATACGGCGGATGAAAATGGATTCCAACCTTCCGGAGATGCATTGCCAACACCGCCACCCATACCGGAAGCTATTGCCAAATCATTAGCTGCGCAAGGTATTTCCCTACTTCCAGGTGGCGGATTTAGCGGTGGCGGTGGAGGAGCTGGTGCTGGCGGTAAGTGACACAGCTAATACGCTTTTAAGCCTTTACTTATTTTGTGTGTTCTCATTAGGTTATGGCGGAGCTGGTGGTGGTTCTGGCGCAGGAGGTAAGTTACGTTGGCTCTCAGCTTATTTGATGTTGGATTGATTCTAAATTATAAATGGATACTCTTCCTTAACAAATAAGAATTTTGAAAAAGATTCAAAGCCAGTTATATTATGAAACACTTTTCACCACGATCATCTAAAATACAAAAAAAAAAAAAAAATAGAAAAAAAAAAAAAAATAAACAAGGTAGACTATGTAATCTATTGAAACCCTAATCGTACTGTCTGTATAATAAAGGTAGTGCAAGCATTTGAGCCGACGTAGAAAATTTTCAATTTTTAGGAAAGAAATGTGAACAAATTTGTCCTTCATCATAATATCGCTGAATTAAAAAGTGCAGGCAACCTAGCAGTATGGATAAATTTCCAAGTAAAGTTTAAAGGCAATCCACAATCATATTTGCTGTATTTCATTCTTATATGCAGAAGAATGAAAATAAAATGTTTCTTATTTTAAAGGTTACGGTGGCAGTTCTGGTAGACCGGGTGCTGGCGGCCTTGGCGGTGGTCCTGGCGGAAGAGGCGGAGCAGGAGGTACTATAAATAGTTAATGTAATTTAAAAAATCAATTCTAAAAAACTAAATGTTTTAGGTTTCGGTGGAGCAGGAGGTGGTGCTGGTGCCGGAGGTAATATACTTAATTATTTTATTCGTGGAAAGGAAACAAGAAATTCATATTTTATTTTAAAGGTTACGGTGGCGGTGCTGGAGCTCCAGGTGGACCAGGCGCAGGTGGAAGAGGAGGCGCAGGAGGTACTTGAATGGAATTTATGTTAAGTTTTGGAAACTTTTACAAAAAATGATTGATTTTAGGTTTCGGAGGTGCAGGAGGTGGTGCAGGAGCCGGAGGTAATATATTTAAATAGTTTATTCATAGAAAGAAAAGTAAGAAAGCCATATTTTATTTTAAAGGTTATGGTGGCGGTCCTGGAGCACCAGGTGGACCAGGCGGACCAGGTGCTGGCGGAAGACCAGGTGCAGGAGGTACTTGAATGTGGTGAATATTGTATATAAACCACTCTTTTAAAAAATTGAATGTTTTTAGGTTTTGGTGGTGCAGGAGGTGGTGCTGGTGCCGGAGGTAAGATATTTAATGATTTCATTCGAAGAAAGCGAAACAATATGAACTATTACTGCTGTTACAGGTTATGGTGGCGGTCCTGGAGCACCAGGCGGACCAGGTGGACCAGGGGGGCCAGGCGCTGGAGGTAGAGGTGGCACCGGAGGTACTTGAATGGAATTGATGTTCTATAAAAAGACAATTCTGAAAATTAAATATTTCTAGGTTTCGGTGGTGCAGGAGGTGGAGCTGGTGCCGGAGGTAATATATTAAAATAGTTTATTCGTAGAAAGAAAAGTAAGAAAGTCGTATTTTTTTAAAGGTTATGGTGGCGGTCCTGGAGCACCAGGTGGACCAGGTGGTCCTGGCGCTGGTGGAAGAGGAGGCGCAGGAGGTAATTGAATGGAATTGATAATGCTTGTTTTTGAAACTTTTACAAAAAGTTTTATGTATTTAGGTTTCGGTGGTGCTGGAGGTGGTGCTGGTGCCGGAGGTAATCTATTTAAATAGTTTATTCGTAGAAAGAAAAGTAAGAAAGCCATATTTTATTTTAAAGGTTATGGAGGTGGTCCTGGAGCACCAGGCGGACCAGGTGGACCAGGTGCTGGCGGAAGACCAGGTGCAGGAGGTACTTGAATGTAGTGAATGTTGTATATAAACCACTCTTCTAAAATATTGTACATTTTTAGGTTTTGGTGGTCCAGGAGGTAGTGCTGGTGCCGGAGGTAATATATTAAAATAGTTTATACGTAGAAAGAAAAATAAGAAAGTCATATTTTCTTTTAAAGGTTATGGTGGCGGTCCTGGAGCACCAGGCGGACCAGGTGGTCCTGGCGCTGGTGGAAGAGGTGGCACCGGAGGTACTTGAATGGAATTGATGTTCTATAAAAAAGCAATTCTGAAAATTAAATATTTCTAGGTTTCGGTGGTGCAGGAGGTGGTGCTGGTGCCGGAGGTAATATATTTAAATAGTTATTAGTAGAAAGAAAAGTAAGAAAGCCATATTTTTTTTAAAGGTTATGGAGGTGGTCCTGGAGGACCAGGTGGACCAGGTGGACCAGGTGCAGGTGGAAGACCAGGTGCAGGAGGTACTTGAATGTAGTGAATATTGTATATAAACCACTCTTCTAAAAAATTGAATGTTTATAGGTTTTGGAGGTGCAGGAGGTGGTGCTGGTGCCGGAGGTAATGTATTTAAATTTTTGATTCTTAGAATAAAAATACAAAATTTCCAATTTATTGTAAAGGTCACAGTGGCGGTCCTGGAGCACCAGGCGGACCAGGCGCTGGTGGAAGAGGGGGCGCAGGAGGTACATGAGTGTAGTTGATGTAATATAAAATAATAATTCTGACGACTTAAATGTTTTTAGGCTTCGGTGGTGCAGGAGGTGGTGCTGGAGCCGGAGGTAGGATATTTAATTATTTAAATGAAAGAAAAAGAAACAATATCAACTGTTATTGCTTTTAAAGGCTATGGAGGTGGTCCCGGAGCACCAGGCGGTCCAGGTGGACCCGGCGCAGGTGGAAGAGGTGGCACAGGAGGTACTTCCATGTGGTTGTTGTTGTGTATAAGAAAATATTTTAATAATTTTGAATGTTTTTAGGCTTCGGTGGTGCAGGAGGTGGTGCTGGAGCCGGAGGTAAGATATTTAATGATTTCATTCGAAGAAATGAATATGAAATATATATGAACTATTACTGCTTTTACAGGTTATGGTGGTGGTCCCGGAGCACCAGGCAGTCCAGGTGGACCAGGAGGACCAGGTGCTGGCGGTAGAGGCGGTGCCGGAGGTACTTGAGTGTGGATGATGTTGTGAATTGGAAAAATTTCTAAATAATCTAATTTTTGTAGGTTTCGGTGGCGCAGGAGGTGGTGCTGGAGCCGGAGGTAATATAATATATTTTTTCATTTTCAGATAAATATATATTAAACTATATTTTGCTTTATAGGTTATGGTGGTGGTCCCGGAGCCCCAGGAGGACCAGGTGGACCAGGTGCTGGAGGAAGAGGCGGTGCCGGAGGTACTTAAAAGCGGCTAATGTTGTGTATTGGAAACATTTTCAATAACTCGAATATTTTTAGGTTTCGGTGGCGGCGCAGGAGGTGCTGGTAGACCTGGCAGCCCTGGTGGTGGTAAGACATTTTACTTGAATTGTAGGTTTTGGTACTATAAAAATGTTTTCTGTTTTTCTTTTCAAGCTGGCAGTGGTGCAGGTGGTCCCGGCACTCAATATATTCCCCCCTCAACGGGTCGCCATGGGAATGGTGAATTCGATCCGCAAACAGGCTACAGCTATTAAAACCCTTAATATCGAAACTATCGCGCTGATGAATACACAAAATCTCCAACAAATTCTGCCGCAAATACTCGTAACGTTTAAGTACTGTCTACCTGTCTCTTAAGATCTTACTGTATAATTTATTTAAGTAACTCTCTTGTAATCTCTTGATCTGCTAATCGAAGCCTTACTCCGTCTTCCGAACAAGGAATTACATGTAAATAGTTTCATAAGCTAATAGTGCGAATTCGTAGGTATGCTTACGGCTAGTGATCTTCATGGAGGAGGCACTTATAATATGGATTGGTTAAATGATGCGAAATTAAATTAATAATAAATGCTTGAAAAATAATTCAAACAATCGTTTATGCTTTAACTTTTGATAAAGAAAGTGGCGGGTAGCTCTCAAGCAGAGGTGCCATGCAGTAGACAAGACAGACAGTGGGGGCTTGCAAATGATCTGGGAGAGGCCCTCTCTAGAAAAAGTAAACACGAGTTCTTTGGATTTTCTTGCGCATGTATTTCATGCCTTTGAACACACTACAATAGTCGACTAATGCGCCTGTGCCTATTCGCAGGCACAGACTACAACTAACCATACAATGCTTGTTGTTGGCGACTGCGTCAGGCGGCTTCACTTCTGCTCGGTTGCCTTCTTGAAGCGACGGTACTGATTATAGCCAAAGGGATCGACAAGCTGATTGGGTCGCCCGCGCAGCTCTTGTCTGGCCAAGGCCTGTTGCTGTTCGCTTTGCTGTTCCTGCTGCTGGCGTAGATTTTTCTGCTGTTGTTGCTGTTGTTGTTGCTGCTGTTGTTGTTGTTGTTGCTGCTGTTGCGTTAGATTCTGTTGATTCTGTTGTGTTGCTAAACTGTTGCCGAAAACACCAAATTGTCCCGCATACTGTGCCGGCAGATTGCCCTGATGCAATGGGGATTGAAATTGTTGCTCCGGTTGATACTGTCCGGTATTCTGCTGCTGCTGTTGTTGTTGTTGCTGCTGTTGCTGTTGCAGTATGCGTTGCTGCTGCTGCAACTGCAATGGCGTCAACTGTTGCTGGCCTGGCCGAAACGGATCGGCTGGCGTTGGGAATTGTCGATACGGCGTCTGATAGGGATTCAAATTCGGATTCAAAATGCCACCCTGAAATGTTTGTGTGCCAGCCGCAGCAAAGTACTGTGGCGGCGTCGGTATATGCGTGCCCTCAGCGCGAAAACCTATTTGCCACACATGCCAATTAACTGTAAACTGAAACTGAACCCCAAGGGAATTGCTGCTGCTCACCATTTTCATCTGCTATGTAACGCACCGTGATGGGCGTGCCCTCTGGCGATGTGTATGAGTAGGAGCCTTGTATTACCTGCGCCTCGACCGCCTCACCATAGCCGAGATTCTTCACATAGCCCTGCGCCTGCGCTGTTGTGCCATCTGCCGCTGCATAGCCGTAGGAGAAGCTGCCATCCAGATTCAACTCATTCTGATAGGCAGTGATGGGCACATAGTTCGGCTGCGTGTACTGATTGTAGCGAAAGGGATTCTGTGAAGCAACGCGTCGGTCAGTTTGACAGGCACACGCACGTGGCGCGTCGCTGCTTTGCAATACTCACGGCGGCGCCAATGGGCGCTATCTGATTGAGCGGCGTCACTGGCAAGGCCAAAGGATTCAGTGTATTCAGCGCGTTCGCTTGTGGAAACAGTTGTTGTTGTCGCACCTGTTGTTGTTGCTGCTGCTGCTGTTGTTGCTGTTGCTGCTGCTGCAGCTGTTGTCGCAGTCCTTGCGGCTGTTGCTGCAAACGCTGAAACGGTGACTGACTAAAGATCGTATTCGGCTGTCCTCCAACCGCACAAAGCCAAGCCAGGCACAGCCAGAAGGCTTTCAGGAGCTGTGACATATTTAAAGCTACTTTAGGCAAATGCTCGCAAAATTTTGCTATAATTTTTCTCAACAAATTACCAAAAATTTGTGCGAATGCATTTCACAGTCGCCACACGAATAACTACACGCCAACACAGTCTGCTGTCACTCTCACTGTTCCTCTCACTGTCCCTCACTGTCACTGTCACTGTCACTGCCGAATGCTTATGTCGAAGTCATAAATTGCCGCAGAAATTAGTTAACAGAAATTTCACGCTCGATAAATCCCGTGGCACACACTCACACGGACACACACGGCAATAAGTGACAAACGTCAAGTGCTGAGAAAACACAAAAAAAAAAAAAAAATAATTGTAATTCTGCCAATCCCCGGCAGGCCGACTGACTTATATGCGTAATAGATTTCGAAGTATTCCGCAGCTTGCGTTGCAGCAGTGAGACTAATGCTGGCATAAGGCAAGCCTGCGCTATTTATACAAAGTCAACAATGCTAAATGATTGAAAATTGCAATAACAACAACAACAAACACAACAACAAACAAACAAACAAATATAAAATGATTAAATCCACAACAACAACAAAAACTGCATAAATGCAAAAACCAAAAAAAAAAAAAAAACAAACCAAAACACAACAAAAAAATAAAAGAAATAAGATTTAAAATTAAAATTGTAAAGTAAGACAAAAGAACAAAAGCAACGCGTACCAACGCCCTAGAACCAAAGGGGCACGCAGTAGGCTAAGGTACGCAAAGTACATGCAGCAAGCGACGAGGCTCCAGCAGCAGCGATTGAACTAGTCAGCACTGCAGCCAAGGCAGCAGCGGCGGCGGCAGCGGCATAGACAGAGGCAGCGGCAACTGCAGCCGCTGCTTCCTGTGCTGCGAGTGCTGCAAGGCATGGCACTCGACTGCAGCAGCATGCAGTGGCTGTGGCTGCGGCCAGTGCCGGCTGCAGGTGGCTCAAAAATCGAGCCAACTGTCCCGACCCACAGAACAGAAAATTGGTACTTTCTGTTAGAATATAATTTTCTATTCGCATGCTTCACTTGCGTTTTAGAGAACTTCAAAATATACATATATATGCAATAAGAATAATTCATAAACTGCATACGCATTTTGCAATGAATCTTAATAAGCAGTTAAATTTAATTGCTTAGAAATTAAACTGGCGTCTGCTAAAAAAATTATCGCTTTGGAAAGAAATTTTTTAAAGAAAAAATGCTTTATAGATAAATAAATAAATTCACGAAAACAAAACAAATTCCTTATGGAAAAAAACAATAAGAAATGTTCGTTATAAAAAAGTTTCACTCAATTATTAATTTAATATGTGATACAAATTTTTCTTTTGTTGACGTCTTTGGAATAAAAAATATTGCTCAACGGTCACAGGTCACAGCTCACAGCTTTAATGCGCCTTGCACACCCGCGTGCGCACCTGTACCGTGTGCAGCTGCCGACGATGAACGCTTAACGTATCGCTGGGCCGCTGCTGGCGCATGCGCTACTTGCGGGCGTGCAATTAATTTCCAACTCAAAAATCGTGTTAACAAGTTGAAGAGCAATCGTCGATTTTGTCGGCATTCATCAGCATGTGTATGGTCATATTTTACAGATGTAAACACGCGTAGATATATTGCAGCAGTTAGTTGCCGCTATTGTTGTTGTTGTTGTTGTTGTCTGCTTTATTGTTTTTGTAGTGGCTTCTCTTCTAGACTTTGCTGATTTTTTTTTTGTTTTTTGTTTTTTTTTTTTTCTTTTATTGATCACTGTCAGAGAAGGACAAGCGAATTGGTTTGCTGCGCATTCTTCGGTTGATGTTTATCTTGACCGTTTGTTTTTCCGCTTTTTACCAACGATCGCGCGAGTTTATTTACGATGCTCGCTCGCACGCTAAAAAATCACATGTCTGTCGTTTGTCGTCCATCGTCCGCTGTGTTATGCAAATACGTATACAAATACCTATGTACGTTTGTTTTTTGCGCCTGCTTGGGGGCTCCATACTCAAAGTGTTTTTCTGAGTTATGTGCTGACGTGTGGCGATTCTTCAATTTTGGGGTTATGCGCCCGTTTCTTTATTTTTTTTTTTTTCACCATGCTATTGCTGGCTTTTTGCCTGGTTTTCTTTTTTGGAGGTTAAGGTTGTGCTAAACCTTTGTTTTAGATCTGCCGCTTTGCTAGCACAAAAGTTCATGAATATTTTCCATATGAAATGTCAGTTCTCAATAAGAAAAACCACTTGATGCTGCGCCTATATAGGGTCCACCCGCGTTAATTGAGCTTTCACTAACAAAAATTAAGTTGAAGTAAAGTCTATGCTGACATAAGCTGCACATATACGTTAAGCAATCGCTTAGCTAGGTCCATGCTGGCTGCACTTTGCCTAAGAAATGCTAAGGTAGCCACGTATGTGGGCAAGTCGAAAAGTTTTTAGATGCGAAAGTCCAGAAGGCACATGCTATGTTTTGTCATGTAGCATTTTAATTATGACATGGCTTCAAATCTATAGACGCTTTAGGAGAACAATCTTTAGGGTAACATGAACATTTTAATACGGAAAGCTTAAAAAAGTTTAGAAATAGTTGCATGAAATGTATTAAATAAAAATGAATCCATCAAACAATAAAACATTAAAGTTTCTTCACTTTGCTTTTTTTAAAATTACTGACTTGCCTTCCTAGACCGTGTGATTAGTTTAGGCCAGTCGCAAAAATATTGGGAGAAAGCAGATCACAGCGCAGACTCTTCCTATGCTTTACTGATTTACATGCGTACAAAATCTGTTGACTGACACATTAAAACAATAATGACTCAGTTTGTAATTTGGTTTATTTTAACCAAAAGTTTACGCAAACGCTACAAAACTCATTTTGAATGCCATCAGCTGTAACTATAAAGCAACAATTGTATGTTATAGTTGTTGTTGTCTTTATTGTGTTTCAATATCCTGAACAGTACCTTATTAAGTATACGCACATACATGGTCCTAAAATTTCTCTGCCAAACCCAAAGTCTTTAACGAGTTGACACAGGGGGCTTCCTCCTTAAATGTTACCTCAAGACTATGTAAGCCATTTGAGTAAGAAACTCTGATACATGAAAAAAAAAAAGAATTTTGCATTTTGTCTTTTTCTACTTAATATTCATTCGCATGCGATTTAAAGTATTACTTGCCGTTACATAGGGGCATGCTTATGGCCATCTAATTGCCCACACTGCGCATTTAGTGACTGAGTTGAGTTCCAAAGCATTTAATTAAATAGGCAAGCATTTATATATACTAAATAAAATGTTTCTCTTAGTATGGAAGGAAATTTTCTAAAGCCTTAAATGCTGCTACAATATTTTTTTACAATATGCTTCACTGTGCATTATACATTTGCACAGCTCTTACTTATATATTACAGTCGGACCTCATATAACGGCGGTGCTCAACTTGAATTTAATCTTTGATTTCGGTGATTAAAATGATTTGCTTTTATTTTTTTTAACTGCTTGTTTTGATGAGGTCATGCAAACAAAAGTATGTACATATATAATTGCTGAAAAAGCTGTGGCTAATATTTATACAATCAAACTACACTGCCAGAGTATGATTAGCGTCAGTAATATTCATATAAAAAAACTGCAGCAATCCAATTTCCTGCGTGATGCACAATGCGGCAACTTCCGTGTAGAGTAAGCCTAATTTAAAAAACCAAAAAAGTCTTGCGCTTTAATATTAATTTTGAAAGAGCTGATCGTGTCATATGAAGTCTGACTATGCAGCTGCCAGCAGTTTTCAACTTGCAATGGCTGGCAGCGCCATCTGAGCCGCAACTACACGACAAATGCAGCAGCAGCAGATAAGCTGCCTAAAATTATGCAACATGCACGGCATAGAGTTGCTATTTTATTGACATTTAAGCATTCTGCTTGACGCCCATGAAGACGTGATGCTTAAAACAACAAACAAAATAAACGAAAGTATATTCAATAATATATATACACACAATATATATATATATATAAGTCACTTTTATATATATTGCTAATTGCAAAGTTAATAACTTTAAATTAATAATTAAAAAGAAGAAAATGATTAATAAAGTAAATTACGTAATAACTTAAGGCAAACCGCATTTAAAAGGGCACGTTGCCAATATTTCATATTGCAAAATTGCAGCGAGAAAAAAAAGCGGGGGAAAAAAATGCGCATAAATAACAATAAAATCGTCACACCCATAGTCCACAGCTAACAAACTGAAATTACGAATAGTTATGTTAAATAATATACAGACAAAGTTTTTGGCACGAGCAAAAGCCACAGCAGCAGGTGAGGAAGATACAGCAACAGTAAAATCGCATGCGAATTAGCTAAGCTTAGAAACTATAACTGACGGATTGCCACACTGAGTGTGCCTTTGTGTCTGCCTTCTTTTCTGCCTGCCTGCCTGTCTGTCTGTCTATCTGTCTGAGTGTCTGAGTGTTTGACTGCTTGATTAATTGTTTATCACAGCTGTGCTGCACTAATGCTAACACCAAATTTAAATCAAAGCACGAGCACGACTTTTCGCATTATGCCGAGTAGAACATCATTTTTCTTGTTAGTGTGGTTTTTATACACTTGACATTTGCAAAGCACATAAAAATGAAACAAAAAAAAAACAAATAAAAAATAAAATCAACTCAGAATGCAAAAAGCAACAAAAAATAATATATACAAAAAAACAAATTAAAATCATTCAAACTGTTTTTATAATTTTATGAAATTAATTTAAGCCGGCATTGCTGAGTTGCCTGTCATATTTGTCAAAATGTTTGCGCTTGCGTAAAAGCAGCACAACCAGCGGCAGCAGCAGCAGCATCAGCAGCAAGAACAGCAACAGCAACACGAACAGCAGCAGCAGCAGCAGCAACGTCAGCGCCAAGTCGTAAAGTGACAATTCCATTTGCATTGCTAAAAGCCACTAAAATTTTTTCTTCTTCTGCTTGGCTAGCTGGCAACGCATAATTGAAAGCATCCAGCAGCGAGCAATGCAACGTTGGCCTGCGTGTGATTTTGTGATCTTTGCCAGCTTCTGCGTAGCTAAGCCGCAGCAGCTGTGACGTCGCTGCCTGCTGCTGGCTGCTGGCAATAATTTGCTACAGTTGCGCGAAAGCCAAAGGTAAACGTGTCACACAGTGGCCAATGCACAGTGCAGCAAATATTTATATAGCTAACTTTAATATTTTGCATAATCTACAATAAATAATAAAATTTTTTATTTTTCTTTTTTACTTGCATAAGTTTCATTTTTGCATATAAGTGACAAACTTTTTCTCACACTTATTTTGTGTTATTCCGCCAAGAACCTATTACAGTGTTTCAGTTGGCTATGTATGCAAGCGTTTTGCGTCACTGTGCCGCTGCATAGCCAAGTGCTTGGCAAGTGTTTCAGCGATGCAAGCTTAAACAAATTACATAATTGGCAGCGAAAGACCCACGCAGGCATTTGATAAATGAAAGTAACGCGCAAACGCTTAAACGATTTTTAATGTCAAACCGCAAAGTGATCTCCGGCTTCGGCGTCTGCCATTAAGATCATTTACGAGTATTAGCACTGTGTCGGCATGGGCATGGGCATGGGCAGGGGCATGGGCGTCAGCAGCAGCGGCAGCAGCAGCACACTGATGCATACTGATGAAGACAAGGTAAATGTCAAAAAAAAAAAGGAAAAAAAAAAAACTACACACTCGAAATGGGCGAAGAACAAGTAAAACTAAACAATAAAAAAATATATAGAAACAGAAACAAACAAATAAAAACCAAAGCATAAAAATAAAAGCAAAAACAAAAACAATTGCATAAAATACAAAATTTGGCGCACTGACTATTGACTGCCGACTGCTGACTGCCGACTACTGGCTGCTGGCGTTTCATACATTTGCGCTTACGAAATAGCAGAAATTATTAAATTCTTCTGCCATAAATGTTAGACGCTTCTCAGCGCGTACCAAAGCCAAACTAAAAACAGAAGACAAAAAGAAAAAAAAAAAATGCAAAAATAAAACCAACAGCGAATGCAAAGCAAAGCAAAGTTGGCACCCACCCAACAGTCAACAACAACAACAACAACAATATCAACAACAACAACAATATCAACAACAACAACAGCAAAATTAGCCGCATATAAGTGGCAAGTATGCAAAAAACATTGCAAGCAACATGACAGTGGAATTGTGTTGTGTACTATCTGTGTGGTGTGTTGTGTATGTGAGTGTTGTGTGTGTGTGTGTGTGTGTGTGTGTGTTTAGCATTAGTCAACTGCAAGAAAATTTAAACTAAACTGGCAACTGCCGCTTCGTGTTGCACCTACGCGATGCAACGTTTACAAATCACAATAATGTATTTACAAGCGTTTAATAACAATTAACAACTTTTTCAAACTGACTTTTGGCAATGCAGCACAGCTCCAGCCCGCCAGCCACGAGCTGCAAGTTAACTATGCCGTGCGCCAACGCTGAGGTGTGTGCACGACCCACATCAGTGGGTGCCAATGCACACGCACGCTGTGTGGCAACATGTTGCTAGGCACGCACAAAGTTTGTTGCGTTGCATGTTGCTGCCGGTTCTCTGCTGCCTGCTGAGTCTGTTGTTGCCTATTTTATGTTTGCTGTCAGCTGGTATTTTTTGTTGCTATTTTTTTTTCTGTTTTTTTTGTATTAATTTTCGCAGTCTCACTTTGCATGGCTAATTTGACAACTGTATTTATGTGTTGCTGCCGCTGTTGCTGCTGCCGCTGCTGTTGCTTTGGCTCAAATGTCGCTTGATTTGCGTATTTTATGTGATTTTGATTTGGCATGTTATTGAAAATGAAAATCAATTAGCCTGCTATGCGCTCAAACGTGCCTGTGGTGTGACACAGTTGTGATGAGTCTTTCGTTGCTGACTGCTGATCTGTTGACTGCTTTTCACACGCACACACACACACACACACATACACACACACACATGCCAACATTTATGCAAATGGCATTGACAGCTGTTTGGCTTAACGCGCCAGCTGACCTGCTTAGGGACAAGTAAGCCAGAAGCACTCAATTAGTTAAACTTTATAAACGTACGCCACAAAAAGAACAGTCTACACAAAGTTGTAACAACTATTGCACAGGCGCATAGCCGGCATTTGGGGCGTGTAAATGCTGACTTAAAAATAGGGGCGTTGTAACCATGGCACCTTTGATCCTAAGTAACAGCGTCTGAATTGAACAAAGTGACAATGCACACTTACAAATTCATAGGAATGTTATATTATACACATTTTGTAAATAACATATTCTTTTACTTCCATATAAGATCTAAGAAAAAAGAGGCTTTTAATAAGAACAAAGCTGCAAATCGCTTTAATTTTGGAGCAACCTACTTTTATCTACAGACCCAAAGTGTATTTCGTCACTTTTCTGCTACGTGATTAAATTCTGACTATCCGATGCTAGTCAAGTGCCAACATGAATCTTCCAGACTTGCCTGCGCCTACGTGTGAGAATTTTGTAGTTTCTGCTAAACTTCGCAGAAGATGCGTCATATCATTGTTAAAATGCTAAAATTAGCAGCTAAAGCTAAAGCAGCTACACAGGTATGACAAAACAATTTGACCGGATAACTTAAACCTGACCGAGAAGCAGCATAAACAGTTTAAATATTTTAGTCTCAGCAATGTTGGCAACAGGAACTTCACTTCGCCGCAAGATCCTGTCTGAGATCAGCTCAGCACAATGTGCGAACTGAGACGACGTTTTAAAAATCTACAGAAAATACTTGAGCTACTGCATAAATTATAAATGCCGCTGAAAAAAGCTGAAACAGTTTTACATACATTCGACAGTAAAGCTGCTTGACGACAGTCAAAAGGTTGAAGAAAGGAAGCCAACTGCTGAATTGGCGGCTTAATGTGTTGCGGTTCATGCTTTGTGACCGCTGCCTGTGATAAGTCGTATGCAAATGTTCTGTTGTTGTTGTTGTTGTTGTGGCTTTCATAGCTTGGCTTAGGCGAGTATTAATCGAAAAAAATTAATTAGCAATAACAAATAAGCAAACGAAACAAAAGTAAGTTGTTTTTGCTATTAATTACGTCACAAGTTAAGCTTCAGCATGCAGACAATATAAGCTACAAAAAAGCAAAGTAAGAAAACAACAATTTTTTATGCATACCACAAGCAACTAAAAATCAAGAAGAAAAAAAAGAATTAAGTATAATAATCTTTAAAGATTAGTTTAAAAATAGAAAAAAACAAAAAAAAAGTATACAAATTAAACGCGACTTCTGATTTTTATGCCAGAGGCAGTTCAACAAACTGCGCCACAAAAACAAAAAAAAAAAAGAGTCAAAACAAAAAAAAAATTGCTGCTGCTGAATTCACAACACTTGCCAAGCAGTAACACTTAAGTTAAAACTAAAAACTAAAAAAAAAACGTGAGACTTAAAAAGCGAATCCTCATAGTAAAAAACAGTTTTACATAACAACAGCACAGCACAGCACAGCACAGAACAGAACAGAACAGTAGAAGAAAGTTAAGCAGACGCGCGGCGCGCATGGCGACTATAAAAGCGAACCACATGCGGCCAGCCGACGGTATTCATTTGGAACAACAACAACTTCAACATGTACAAATACGTGAGTGAACAAAATCAGAAAAGAAAATAAAATTAAATAAAATTTCAAAAAAAGAAAAAAATAAATAAATTATATACATATACCAAAAATAATTTAATATTTAATTTGTATTTTTTTTTTTGGTTTTTTATTTTTGTTTTGTTTTTATTTTTGCTATATACTATGGCGCATGCGTAGCTGCTCTTATTGTGCTTGGCATCAGCTGCTGTCAGTCACGCAGCCAACTTGGCAGGCAGCAGGCAACTGCAGACGACTGCAACGCCACGCAAGCCCGAGATCGCCATCGTGAACGCCATGGCGGAGAAGAAATCCGATGGTTCGTACATTTACGCTTACGAAAGCGCCGATGGCAGCTATCGCGAGGAGGTGGGCATTGTGCGTCAGCCCGGCAGCGATGACGAGGAGTTGGAGGTATCCGGCGTCTATCGCTACACAGCCGCCGACGGCGAGCTGGTCGAGGTGCACTACACCGCCGACCGACATGGCTTTGTGCCCGTGGGCAACAGCATAGCGCCGGCGATAAGCGCTGCGGCGAAGCTGGGTGTCGAGACGGCCAAACTGGAGGCGTCATAGCCGGACGGCAGTGAGTGGCATTGCTGCAATTGTTTAGTAACTGAAAAAGACCAAAATAAAAACAGAAACCCATAAAGCTAAATTAAATAAAACAAGAGAAAAAATGAGCAAAAAAATAAAAAAAAAGGCAAATCAAATGCCAAGCGCAGTGAATCCTTTAACCTTTTGCAAAGCTGTCACTTTGTGCAGCAATTTCCTAAATCAAATCGTAACAAGCAGACATAAAATGCGCATGAAAAATCAACAACTACAACAACAAAATTGAATTTTGAATACCAACGAAATTAGTTACCACCTTCACCTGCGCCAACACATTGCAAAATGTTACATGAGCCATTAGTCGCCAAGCCGCGATCTTGCAGGCGCAGGCGCAAAGTGTTGGCGGGTGGCTGCTGTGCGGTCTGCACTCTGCGCTATTCGCTGATCGCTGTTGTGTGCATGTCTTTGAGGCTTTTTTAAATAAATTCAAATCAAATTCTAACAAATATTTTGCGGCATATACAAATGACTACACAACACACAAAACACAACACACAGCTCACAGCAGAGAATGCCTTAACAACTCAATAGAAAAGTATGCCACAGAGGAGCGCCATATAATGCAGCCCGTGCGCGGCCAATCTGGCTGACAAACGCTTGCCATGCCAGAGCCGGCAGTCAGCAGTTGGCAGTCAGCAGTGAGCAGTTGGCAGTCGGCACATTTACTGCGGCATGTAACAGACACCTTCGATTTGGTTGCCTTTCCTCGGGTCAGATGCGCCACACTACACGACGTTGACTGTGTGAGTGTGTGCGAGTGAGTGACTGTTGTGCAGTCGCCAACGCAGTATCACAGCGCAGCGCACAGTTACGTTGACGTCGCTAACGCAGCAGCAACAACAACAACAAAAGCAACAGCAACAGCAGCAACAGCAGCCACAGCAGAAAAAATATTTAATTTGCGGCAGTGACTCGTTTTCTTCTTGTTTTTTAAATTAGTTAAGCTGTCAAAATTATAAATTGTTGCAATTTTTAATATGATTGTTGTTGTTGTTGTTGTTGCTGTTCGATAGCGTTTTGCCATTGTTATTGCCTGGCTTGTTAAAGTTCTCGCCGTTGCCGTTGTTATTGTTGTTGTTATTATAATGCCTGTAGAGCATTATAATTTTTATATTTTTTTTTTTTTTGTATACGTTTCTGTTTTCAACTGTCGATTGCCATCTTCAACATTTGGCAGCAACACTTTCAGTTTCGATTTTTGTTACTTTTATTTTTATTTTTTTTTTTTTATTTTTTTGTTCCTGTGTGCTTTTCGCGTATCATGCAACATTTTGAACACATACGTTTCACTTTTTGTTTTTAGTAGCTTCACTTTTTGTTTTTACTGTTGCCCTGCGGCTTCGCACAAAAAGACGAAACGAGCTGCTTGGCTTATTTAAATCTGCAGACAAAACAAGGGACGGCCAATAAAAATAAACTACGCCAACGTCGCTCGCAGCGTGTTACATTAATTTTTGACAAATAGCATCTTGCAGCAGTCGACTGTCAAATTTGTAGCCGACATTTCACACACACTTTCGTTTCTCTAGCTAAGTTCAGCGTACCTGAACTGAGACCACGTCAGAAATGCGTAGTAAAGTACACAAAATGTTATTGGAAGACTCTCTTACGAAAATTTTGAGATGAGTTGGCTATAGGCAAAATGGCCACAGCGTCATAAGCTTCTTGCAAACCAAAAGGTAAAAGGCACAAAATTTAGCCCACTGTGCCAAAATAGTTTTATCTCTTGAAGTATGTACGGTAGGAGAATGAAATCTACTACATATCTAAAGGATACCGGGAGAAATAAGATGAATATTAAAAGTGAGCGAATGATGAAATTTGGTACATTTATGAACGCCACCGAGGAAATAGGTTACATTATAAAGTTATGCAGAAAATTGATTGATCAAGTTGAAAGTAGCTTATGCTGAGAAATAAAAATGAAAAATAAAGTAGCGAAAATTGCAGCTTTACTTTGTTTTCGTAACAGCTTATAGACTAACTCTACATAAGAAACGGAGACTTCTGAACTCCGCTCTAGCATATTAAGGCAATTCCGTGAGTCCGATGTGCTGTGGGCAAGCAGGCGATGCTGGCTTGAAATGCTGGAGAGTTTTCAAAATAAAGGCCTTAAAGGCCCCACTGGCAAGGCAACATTTTCCAACGGAAGCAGAAGTGCTGCAATGCTTGACAAGACGCACTCACGCCTTGCTGGTCACAGTATAAGACGCAGAACCCTAACTTAGCTTCTCTGAGAGCCATCGATTAGCTTGCGGGGTATCAGTTAGTGCAGACTGTCAGCTGGCAAATGCATTTCATAACTTATGCCCAAGCCAGCCGTGTGATTTGCGGATTAACAATGGACAGCAGCCATATAGTAGAGTACATAAGTTAGATAGCGGCAACGGATGCCATAGTTAAGTTAGAATTGATTTTATATTTCCCGTGAGTGCAGCTGCTGAGGTATGCGCTTGGCGCATTGCCATTGGCTCAGCGCGGCTGAGTCTGGGGGTGCCGAAGTGTACAAATGGCAGCAGATTGCGAACAAGTTAATTACGTCAACAGCTTCATCATCACAAGCTGCTAACAGCCAAGCAGAACCCGGTGATATACGTGCTGCATTTGTATTTTAATACGAGGCATTTGTCATTCGTTAGTGCTCGTGTACATGGCGCAGCGCATTATTTACTCATGAATATCAATTGTACAAGCGGCTGATGCACGTATGCAAACGAAACGAGTCGAATCGCGTCGCGTCGCATCGAGTCGAAATGCATCGAGTGCTATGGAGTGGATTGGCCTAGGGAAGGGTGGCGCATGTCATGGGAATAAACAGCTCGGAGTGCTGCGATTGGCGCAGCTTGGGTACATAAATTGCACGCGAGCTGCATATAGCAGAATAATTTACAATGGAGGCAGGCAGCCTTCGCTTGACATTTCTATGCGGCAGGTTGGCATCATCATGGGTTTGGTGCCTATAACGCAGCGCAGCGCAATAATTAACAATAATAAAAACAGAAAAAAAAAAAAATAAAAAATAAAGGGGCGAAGCTTGTTAATGGCATTAACGATCAATTTAATGTTTGCATTAATTGCAGACGTTTTTTCGCTGCAGCGCATGAGTAAGCTGAGCCTGCGCAGCGCGGAAGTGAACGCACACGTCTATGACATATCCGCTTCTTCTCGCTGTGCCTTCTCGCACACACGCCCAGCAACACAATTTAAACATGACTTAGAGCTGTTGACACAATTCCGCTTTGGAATTTTTGCGCCGACAAATGTCGACCCTGACATTTAAGCGTAATACTCAAAAGCCATACACAAAAAAATAAAAAAAAATAATAATAAATAAAAAAAAAGCAAAAAACGAAAATAAACAAACCGCAGTCGAAAAAAAAAAACCAAATCTCCAAAAAAAAAAAAAAAATAAAATCAAATGCACAGAAAAAGCTTAGCAATAAGCTGAAATAATTTCAAAAAACCAAAAAAAAAAAAAAAATAAAATTTCGTAGATAACGCTATAAAACGGGATGCCCAAACATGTTTTGCATGCTTAAAAAATATATTTCACAAAATAATTTTTTAATTGAAATTCGTCGCTGCGTCACTTTTTTTCGGGTATAAAAGCCACGGGGACTCGCAGTCGGTCCAACACAATTTTACGCGGTGTTCAAACGTTGCAACGTGCTCGCTTCCACTCTCTCTCTCTCTCCGACCCTCTCTCCAGTAAAACTCCAAACTCTATACGCCAAATCACGCGCCAAAACATGCACAACAAAGTTGTAAGTAGGCCAAATAAGTTGCCGTCGTCGCCGCAGGCTAATCCTTGAACGCTTAAGCAAACCGTGCCTCATGTCATTTGAACACTTTCAGCTCGTGCCGCTCGCCATCTGCGTCTGTGTGTGCGCCTATGCCGTGTCCGCGCTGCCAGCAGCAGCAGTCGAAACGGAACGCGAAATCGTGCCCATCATCAAATCGGAAACGAACAAAAACGACGATGGCTCCTATCAGTTGCTCTACGAGAGCGGCGATGGCACCATGCGCCAGGAGCAGGCCACCGTTGTCGATGTCGGCACCGATGAGGAGGCGCTCGAGGTGAAAGGCTCCTACAAGTACATCAACGATGAGGGCCAAGAGGTTGAGGTATTCTACACTGCCGGCAAAAATGGCTTTGTGCCCTATGGCTCCATCATCAGTCCCGAAATCTCAGCTGTGGCCGAGGCAGCCAAGGATTTGCCCAAAGTTGTGCTCGAGGAGAAGCTGAAGGCTTGAGCAGCTAGCATTCCATTCATTAGCATGGCATAAGCATATAGAGAATATGCGTTGTGTATATTGTACAGCAAAATCTTTACATATAGCAAAGTAAGTGTAAACTAACAAGAAAACGAAGAAGAAGAAGAAGAAGAAGACAAAATTATACAGCGTGCCAACATAATTCAATAAATATAGTAACAAAACACAAAAAAAAAAAAAAACAAAAAAAATATGTAAATATTAGAAAAAACATTTTTATTTGCTTTTTTCAAGGTACATAAATTTTTTAACTATTTAAATGAAACTGGTTCGCGGAAAAAGCAAAATATTTTATGTTTAGTTTGAAATTAACATAAGTCAGTTAGAGTAAAACTTAAAGTTGCCACGAAGTGCGTTGACCTTTTTTTTCCATTATTATTATTACTTTGGTTTTTTTTTTTTTTTTTTATTAATTTTAATCGCCTGCATAAGTTTAAGGCAAAACCAAAATAAACTAAAAAAAACAAGAGTTGAATAAAAAAGATGTCGAAAGAAAAAAAAAATACAACTGCTTTGACCTTGAGTCGTTGGTTAATTGAAACGAAATTACATATTTTGGACCACTGCCAGCTAATCCATCACAGCGAAATCAATAACGACGACGTCATTAGTGCCAGCAATGCCGCCAGTGCGCATCAATCAAAGCGAAGATGCGCAGACCGCAGTCACAAGGGGAGCGTGCAGCAGCAGAAATTTAAGTTTCGATGATGGACAAAAAAAAAATAAAAACAAAATTTATCAAAACGACAAATATGGCACATGTGTGAATTATTATGTAACACTTATAACAATAATAAAAGCAATGACAATGACGCTACAGCCAAGCGCAGTCGCAGCTGATGTCGTCGTCGTCGTATATGGTAAATACAGTGAAAGCTCACAGCAGCGCACACACGATGCCAGCATTTCTGTGCCTTATTGGCAGCTGTTCACCTGCAGGAGCTGTCTGCCCGCCAAGCAAAGATTCACGGCTCCAGTGTTTGACAGTAGATACACAACTGTAGCTGTACATGCGCATAGCTTTCACTGTACTCGTTTGTGCATTGAAATATGTGTGTATGCCATTTGCATGGCATTCACACTCAAATGCTGCTGCGCTTAATTAAATTACTTTTTTTTTTGAAACACAAGACATACATAAGCAAGTATAAATAAATAAACAACTAAATAAGCATAAAATAATGATTATGGCATTAACCCATTAATGCGCAACGTCACTGCAATGCCAACAGCGCAGGTATGCAGCAAAGCTGCAAGAATTCAACTCATTACCAAGCCAAGCACGTTCGCATTATATAATGAAAAAACAAAAAAAAAACAAAAATATCAAAACATTTGACTTGATTGTTGACAATAAACTAAGAAGAGCTCCTGATGTGCTAAGTAGCACAACAAAAACCAAAAACAACAACAACAGAAGTAAGCAAATGTCTAAGCCAGCAAACAATTCAAATCAAGCAGGCGACAAGCAACAATAAAACACTCGGAACCGGAACTGATTCAAGGAAGACCCCACTAAAGGTTTGTTACACAAAGGCAACTTATTAGATTTCATTCTACTATATATAACTCTACTATATAGTGTATGTATATAACATTCCTTATACACTTTCTTAGCCTTTAGTACATAAAAAATATATAAAAATACTTTACCATACATATATATCTTCTATAATGTGAAATATGCAAACACAAACTTGCTATGTTATGGAAAATTACCAAACATTTCGAAAATGTGGTTTAGTTTATAATATTTGTCGCGTGAAACACCAATTATAGCATAGCATATAGTATATAAACAGACCAAATCGAAAAAATAAAAAAGAAAACTTGAAACGGATGTGTAAACTAGCTAAGCTACTGAGGAATGGCCCAGATCATGTCTACTATGGAACTGCTTAAGCAAAAGCTGCCACGGTTTTAGGTAAGACTCCGCTGCTTAAGTGTCAAGGGACGAACCCTGTTGGCACTCAGCTATGATGCTATTAGCAGATCTAGAGCAGTTCCTCTTAGCAACCAACATTTATTCTGCAACAATCTAAAGAGAAAAAAGTTTTCTGCTATATATGCTTCTTCTATATATGCAAATCATTTGAGGAGATGCTACATTTTGAATAATTCTTTATGTTCTATATGCCTGTCACAATGCCTTATAAGGCACATATGCAGTAATCCCTCCAATGGTCGATATGATCTTCTGAGCAATGAGAGGACTGTCTCGTGGGCTCATGCCTAGGTTCAGTGACATTTTAGAGGTTATTTGAATAAATTAAAAGGTTATTAAAAATATATTAAATTTAGCTTTATGCTTATATAAAGAAAATGCTGCCTTTAACTTTTTTTTTTTATTATATATTAAATATGAAACATCAAGTCAACAATGTTTATTAAAATATAAACAATAATAAAATTGAAATAAAATAAAATGTGTTTTGATAAAACAAAGACAGGGTCGCTGCCGATTTATGTATTTTGCATAATAACAAATCATTTATATGTAAATTTCTTTTCAAATGATGTTTCTTTGTTTTGCGTATGAACAATGAACACTTTAAAGTCGAGTCTAGTTGGGCGTTGGTCAGTCATGGGTTAATTTATTGCTGTCTTTGTCTGTTACTTGCTGGCATTGTTCCTCACATTGGCTTCATATGCCGATTGTCTTCGTTTTCTTGATTTTTGTTTTTATTTTTGTTCTTGGCTGTTCTAAGATAAATTTGCAACATTATAAATAAATTTATTTTAAGCAAATAAATTTGTATGCCTTCTGTGTTCAAATTTGTTTCTAACTTTTTTTACTTTTTTTTGTTTTTTTTTTGTTTAACTCATATATTTATTTTGGAAGCGCTGACGCATTGTCCGGCTTGAGGATGTAGCTGCTGCATGTTAGGTAACATAAATTTTGGCTAATATAAAACTTTGCATATTTGACGTTTAACACCCAACGGCAGTTGTGAAGCTCTGTGATTTCGATCAAAACAAATTATATAATTAAACAAAAAAAAAAAAAAAAGAAACAAAAAATAATCAATTAAATAAATTAAATAATTATTGTTTTGCAAGAAACGTTAACAGCTTTGCTAAACGTTTGATAATCAAATTTGGCTATTATGTTTTCAACTGAACTGTCAATAATTGAAATTAACACAATTTTGGTTTCCTTGTTTTTTTTTTTTATTATTATTATTTTAGAACATGTTTAAAACTTATTACTACTGCCACAGGAGAACACTAATACAGTGTTACTTACTGTAGCAAGCAAAGACGTACAAAAAAAAAAAATGGCGATTAAAAAAAAAAACTGCTTAGACTAGGACTTATACAATCAATTTTATTTAGAACGCACTCAGATTGCTTAAAAATTATAATTACGTTATTTTTTTTTTCTGTCAATTTTTCTGCACTAGGCTAAAGTAATGAACCATTTTAGATGGTTCATAAGCGTTTAAGTCAGACGTGGTCCATATGCAAGTTATCACAACAAATAATTTCGCGTGAGTCATGCTAAGAAGAAAAAAAAAAATCAGAACCTAAAATAATGACCATCCTAAGCCTTGACTGGCTGCTTCTCCACAGCAGCGACTGGTTTCTCGGATTTTTCGGATTTCTCGGATTTCTCGGGTTTCTCGACCTTCTCGACCTTCTCGGTCTTTTCCACTTCGACGGGCTTCTTGGCGACGGGCTCAGCCTTCTTTTCGACGGGCTCGACCTTCTTCTCGACAGCCACTTTGACGGGCACATTCTCGACTTCCTTTGTCTGTGCACGTCCGCGACGTCTGATCTGCTGCTCCTCGGTGTTGTCGGGCAGCTCGGCCGCTGCCTTGGCCAGCGAGGAAATCTCTGGCAGTATATTGGTGCCTATGGGCACAAAGCCATTCTTGCCCGCTGTATAGTGCACCTCGACCTCATGGCCATCGGCATCGATGTAACGATATGAGCCGCTGACCTCAAGTGTTTCGTCATCGGTGCCAGCGTTCTCAACGGTGCCTGATTCCTGGCGATACGATTTGTCGCCGCCCTCATAGCTGAAACTGAATGAACCATCTGGTTTCTTATCCGTCTCGAAACTCAAGAGTGGCACAATTTCGCGCTTCTCCGTGGTCGTTGACACGCTGCCGACGCTGGCAGCATAGGCGCTGCTCGCGAATGCAATAAGGCAGATCTGTAAGTTGGGAACGCAACATTGTGAATTTCTCTCGTACTACACCACACTTGCTGCCTGGGTCCACACACACACGCAGCCAACGAACTTACAAACTTATATGTGTACATGGTTATTATTTTTTTAGTTTATTTTTGTTGACTTTAGCTTTGCACCACACAGCGTCTGAAACTATACTTGGTCTATGTTCTAAGCTCTTGAGACTTTTATACTGAAGTTCATTTCGTGATACGCTAATAAACTAGCATCACTTACACTTTTACCCCCCTTAAAATATTAAAAAAAAAAATATAAAAAAAACTAAAAAAAAATACAGAAAAATACCAAAACTAAATAAGAATATCTTGAAAGAAAAAGCCATAATAAATACATTAGTAAACAAAAAAAAAAAAAAATAAATAAAAAATTGTATATATAATTTGCATATTTCTGACTAAGGCAAAACAACAAAACAAAAAACCAAAACAAATATATATATATTAAAAAAACAAAAAAGAAAAAACACAAACCCAAAAAAACAATGAAACAAAAATCTTAAAAGCAAAATTACCTAAGCACACAGCATTTAACGCGCGCGAGAAGATGAGACCAACGCTAAATAGTTGCGAATAAATCTTAGCCAGGTTTTGTCTAAGATACGGTTACGTTAAGAAAGTCTACGAACTCGTTTTCATGACAAACTGCCTCCCCACACCGCCACAAGACGCTGCCAAACAAAGGAAACCAATAAAAAAGCCAGAGATTTTTTAGTTTATTGTTGTATTAGCAAGTGCCTCAGCGTCTCAGCGCCTGATCGGAACATTTAAAAATAGAAGCGAATTCGATTTTCCACATTGATATTAAATAATCTTGACAAATTTTGGCGTTAGCTGTTGTATTATATATTTATATATATATATATATTCTTATTTTAAATCAGTACTGCCAGCTTTTAATTTACATAATATTCGTTTTCATTTGAAATTTTTTTTTATTATATTTTAATATTTTTTATTATATAAATTTGGTTTTTTTTTTTATTTTATATAAAGTTTTTTTATTTATTTTTTTTTTTTTTTGCTGCTATTTTTTTTTTAATGTTTTATTTTTTGGCTTTGTTTTTGGAACGCAGCTTTATCTTAGTTGGCCGTAATGATTCGCTTAATTGGTCAATTGGTCAATATATAAATGTTTGATTAATCGCAAGCTTAACATTTTTGTTGGGTTGGGTTTTAGTTGAGTAAGGTTGTGGTTCGCTTCATTATACGCTCAACTCAACTCAACTCAACTCATCTGTCATTTGTTTAGCCTTATATGCAAGCGTCGTCTAATCCACCTGCTTTGTATCCGAGGCAAACACACACGCATATGGGTTTACACTTTATGGCAGCTCGTTTATGGGATATGCAATGCTTGGCGCATTAACCTAATTTCGCTTAACGCAGCTTAGCATATTTGTAAATTATAATCCATATTTATATGCATGTCGTGATGCCATTGCGGGGATTATAACTAAAACCTTGTAGGGTCACGTAATGCTCTGCAAATCTTATTGAAGCTAATCCGTCAGTTGTTATATACAATTTTCACTGCACACAAAGGTTGCTGAAAGAGGCAGCTTCATTCACATTTGCATTATAATGTCAAGAAATGAGGCACAAGGTTACGCTTCCTTTTTAAAACTTTTTTACTTTTCACTCACATCACAATGCGCATATATGACATACGCATACGCAAAAGCGTTTATTGATGTATAAATAAGTCGAAGAAAGTCAAAATCGAATTCAATCTTGTTCATGGCAGTCATAAGGTACCATGTGGCAGCCAGTAGGCAATGCAAGTTCAGAGTTGCTGCTCCCCTTAAGTAGGTAAGGGAATGCCACGAAGTGCAATTTTGTGGCTGCTTAAAGGATTTGCATAACACAGCGAAGAAACATATTTTTTTGTAAATGCATATGCAAAATTCTATAACAATTTTATCAATTAGCAGATGCAAATGCTTGGCAAATACATTAATTAAACACAAAAGCGGAGAATAGTTAGTCTGTATTGCAATTGCAATTGCCAAGCTAAAGCCAACAAACAATTGAACAATTGAACAGTGGAACAAATGCACAAATGCGCAAGTTAAAGAGAATTGTAACAAAGCTAACTGCAAATTAAATTCATTAGCTGCACGGGCAAGTGGCAGATGAGAGCAGCTAATTTGCATTCGATTGCACACGCAAAGCAAAAGCAACAAAAACAAACACAACTGAGAATTTTGAACGAATTTTACTTAAATCGGCATCGAAATCGAATGCGCAAAGCCAAGAGTGCACAGCATTAATTATTTGGACAAATGTAGATCGAGATTAGGTAAAACTGTGCGCAGG
>JBAMBQ010002234.1:0-19356 GCA_037044495.1 Stegana nigrithorax
TACCAAACAACAAAAACATTGGTTACTTTACCATCGTCTTTCTTTGCAAATGAAGAGACAGTGCGATGTTGCTCACCCACCGTACGGTGTCCAATGGCAACAAACTCATTTACTTGAAGCTCGCATTGCGAGCGAACGTAGCCGAGTCAAAACCGACAAGAAACAGCCTAGTCCACAAGGACTGTCAGGCAGAAAATATACAGTTTGTAGCATTAGTCGATACATAATGCGACTTATGCGTGATTAGGGAAGATTTTTTTTTAAAGTTCGGGAAACACAAGCTTACCCAAAACGTCAAACGCTTACAGGGTATAAGTAAAGGCGTGGTACAAACGATAGGAGAGTTCGGACTAGAAATAAAGGCAGACGGGGTACGCTTCAGAGTAGTTTTCGATGTGGTAAAACGTACTGACTTACGGTACGCAGTCATAAGAGGGAATAACGTTCTCCAGGCAGTAGATATCGTTTTCACTTCCGAGGGGGCAAGCTTCAGGGCAAAGCCAAAGTCACCAGCCGCGATGAAGATCGCACTGGAGGACGGCCGCCCAGAAGAATGGACGGAAATGTTTGGAGGGTTAAGCATCGAGGAGTTGAACACGCAATCAGTAGTGGAGGCGACAGAGGCATATGACCTGGATAGGGAAACAAAATGTGAATTAGAAGCACTCGTTAGAGCATATAATCCGGAAAAGCAAAAGAATTCACCAGTTGCGATGAAGATCGTACTGGAGGACGACTGCCCAGTTTATCAAACTCCGTGAAGAGTTTCATACGCCGATATGCGTATAATTGATAAGCAGGTGGAAGAATGGCTCGAAGAGGGAATCATAGTTCCCACTTCATCGGAGTATGCCGCGCCGGTGGTATTAGTGTCTAAGAAAGACGGGACAAAAAGGTTTTGTTGCGACGCTTGAATCAGAAAATTCGAAGGGATAACTTTCCAGTAGCTCTGATAGATGAAGTTCTAGAGCGACTGCAGACGCAAATGTTTTTCTACGTTAGTTCTGGCAAATGGGTTTTTCTATGTTCCGGTAGAAAAAGAGTCTATGAAATTTACTGCTTTTGTAACTCACAGCGGTTAATACGAGTTTACTCACGTTCCGTTCGGTATTTCAAACTCTCCAGCTGTGTTCTGTCGTTATATAAGCACAGTCCTGAGAGAGTTAATTGTAGCGAACAAAATCGTAGTATACATGGACGATATAATTATCCCGACAAAAGACGTACAAGAAGGAATAAAGGCACTAGAAGAATTTTTCAGAGTCGCGGCTAAGGCAGGCCTGCGCATTAAATGAGGAAAATGCCAATTCCTGTGGAGGAAAATTGAGTTTCGGGGCTAGAATATAGAAAATGGAAAGATTTTGAGCATCCAGAAAAAGATTAGCGCAGTAAAAAATTTTCCGTTACCAAAAACAAGGAATTCATTAGAAAGGTTCTTGGGCTTGACGTCGTATCTAAGACGCTTCGTCAAAGGCTACGCCACGGCGGCAAGACCATTAACAGATATTCTGATGGGAGACAATAGACTCCGAAATAAAGAGTTGAGGTTAGACGAAAAAGAGGTCGTCGCGTTCGAATACCTAAAACAATTACTAGACAGTGCACCGGTGCCAAGACTATACGACCCACAAGCAATAACAGAAGTGCATAGGGGGTTCGGGGCAGTACTAATGCAAAAAGATTTTGAGGATCAGCTTTCCCACTCAGTAGAGTTCATGAGTAGGAAGACAAAACCAGCGGAAGAAAATTACAGCTCCTACGAACTTGAAGTGCTAGCAGTCATAGCAGCAATAAAAAAATGGAGGGTATATCTCCTAGGCATAAGATTTAAGATAGTGACCGACTGCAACGCATTTACAATGACCATGAAAAAAAACAATATACCAGCCAGGGTAGCTAGGTGGGCCATGTTGATGCAAGAGTTCGATTACACGGTTCCCAAATGAGGCACGTAGATGCGCTAAGCAGAGTGAACTGCCTTATAATAGAAGACTCCATAAAATACAGGCTAAAAGGCGTCCAAGAGTGCGACGAGTGGGTTAGAATAATTAAAAAAGTTTTAAGGGAAACAGAAAAGTACGAGGACTTCTTCCTAAGAAACCAAATACTTGCATTTATTAGTCGTCGCCGAAATTATGCAAGACGAGATTACCAAGATAGCGCACCACTAGGGCCATTTTAGTACAAAAAAGACGAAGGACATTTTGGAGAAAACGTATAACATAAAAGGCATACAAACAAAGATAGAAAGAATAGTTAATGGATGTATCGAATGCTTGGTTTCAGAAGCGAAGCGGGAGGAAAAAAGAGTCTGTTGACACCAATCGACTAGGCCCAAGACCCATTAGGAACCTACCACATCGATCATGTAGGGCCCCTTACAGACACGAAAAAAAATATAAACACATATTGGCGGTAGTAGACAGGTTCTCCAAGTTCGTTTGGCTATACCCAACCAAAAAAAAAATGCCAGTCTGACAGAAATATTAAGGGAAATAGAAATGGAAGAGATAGACGACAGTAGAGAAGCAGTAAGAAAATAAGCGCAATTCAACATAGAGAAGATACAGAATGAAAATAGGCGCAAATTCAATACGGGTAGAAAAAAGAACTTGGCTATCAATTAAGAGAGCTGGTAGCAATCAAACGAACGCAATACGGTACTGGCATGAAGCTAAGGCCCAAGTTCATCAGACCCTACAAGGTCACGAAAATTAGAAAACACGGGCGATATGAGGTAGAGAAGCTAGGAAACGATGAAGGGCCAAAGAACACCACAAAAGGAGCAGAATTTATGAAGAAGTGGGGTTCATTCGGGACGAATGAATCGTCAGGACGGCCATATGTAGGATAGGAATAGTATCCCTGATCGGGCCTGTACCCATAAGGTACAGCCATTCTCAGAGACGATTAGGATAAGCTTATAGTGAATGTTAGGAGAAAGAATAAGAATAAAAAGTGAGTGAGGTTGAGGCTGAAGCGCAAGTGTGTGCACATAGGCAGAGTTGGACAAGGTTTTGCAGTGAGAAGTACAAATGGAGAGAATGAACAATTTCAATGAAGGAAGAGTCATGTAATTAAAAATAAGATAATTAATTTAAACAAAACGGAGTTTCGCAATAAGAAGTGGAACGATTAGAATAAACAGTTTAAGCGAAGGCAGAATTCATTGTATTATGGAAGACAATTGAAATCTAATATTATTGTGATAATTGATGATAGAAAGGTACCACGCTACAGATACACTGCAACAGAAAGCTGGGCCACGCTAGAAGTACACCACATAAATGATATTGTAATGATAACAAATTAGCATTTAATAACTAATATAATTAAACGTAATAAACTAGTATTTAAGTAATTAATAATTAATAATCTGGCTACACTATCGGACCAGCGGTCCGATATTTGCAGACCAACGGCAAGACGGCCACCTGATCAGAAAGTTAAGTAAAGCGTCCTAACGGGACTAAAAGTTCAAATCAACATATAAAAAGGCCGCCGTCTTGCCTAATAAAGAAGAACTCTCTCAGAGGCGCTTATTATCAGCGCATCCTCCGCCTTTTATCGGCATACTTGTAATAAACCAACGCCTAGCTGCAAGTACAGCGGTGGCGCTAAATTTATAATACAAGCATTACTAAACAATAAATATACTGCCTTTACATCGGCAACAAAATAAATAAACAGTTGTATTAACATATTACATGGCGATCCTGCCTTTGAATATGGAAAAATAAGTAAAAACAAAAAAAATATATACACACAAGTGCAACACACTGACCAACAGCGAAAAAAAAAAACGCATAAAGGTCATAGCTAAATTAGTCGGTCATCAGCTCAAAAAAAAAAAAAAATAATAAGCTCGTGAATATGAGTGCTGGGCCGAAAAAACTCACAATAGATGAGTATAAAGACAGACAGCGATCGGTGCAACAAAAAAGGAAAAAACAAGCCGAAAAAGAAGCAAAACTTACAAACATACCAGCGACGCCGAAACCACCAAAGCGAAGAGGAGGAAAACTTACAAACCTAAGAAGACATAGAGCAATACTGAGGAATTCACTGAAGGAGACTACAAATTACAACACAAGAGAGCACATCGAGCAGGAAATAAAAGGACTGGAAAACAAATTAAAGGAACATAGGAACGAGAAACAAAAGAGAGCAGCCCAACTCAGAAAACACTCTATGGGGAAAATCCACCACCTTGGAATACAGCGGTTGTCCTAACTGAAGAACTCGACAAACTGGAGCAGGAACTCCAAAAAGAAATAAATGGTAAAACAAATATACAATTAATATAAAATCCTAAAACCAAAAAATTTTTGTACAGTGAGAGTGCAGTGGCTTTGCACATACAAACTCACTAAAATGCCACATTAGCGGTAGCGCTGAGGCAAACATAATGTAAAATACAAATAATTATAAAAAAAAAAAAAATCTTGAATTAATAATAATATTATACAATAATTAAAATTAAACACAAAAGAAATGAATTATACCAAAATATTAGTTTTTAGTTAAGAAAAAAAAAACTATAATAAGTAATTTGTATAAAAATATCTTTGGTTTAGCCAATATTGAAATTTAATTACAATTTAAATTAATATGAATTAAAAATATTAATTTGCTATTATTACATAAAAAAAAAAAAAAATTTTTGTTTCTATAATTAATGCGAGTGGAAAATTCAAATAATCAAATACTACGCAAATGATATTTAAGCGCAGTTAACATTACAATGCAACTTACTAATGAATAATTGGCAAGAACTATCTGAAAAATTAACTAGAATCAAAACCACATTTTATAAATCATATAAATGTGTATTTAGACCAACATTCGTACAACAATGCACTTTCCAAAAACATCTCAACGTTCCTCTCCGAACAGAAAGTATAGAACAGGTTAATATATTAATTAAGGAAAATAAGCAATATATAGACCCTACACAATTAGGAAAAATCAGTTTAATCCACGAAAACTTTAATAAGAAATTAAACAAATTATTAGAACTTAGAAAACAACAAATGGATGTTGAAAATTATATACCCTTAGAAGAAATAGTCGTACAGCAAAACGATAAATCTGAAGAAAACCATAAAAAAGGACAATTATTACAACAAACACCCAACATGGCGCAAAACATAATTGAATTTTTAAAATTTACGTCGGAAATCATACCAGATTTCGACGGCAAGCCAGAAAATCTAAAATCTTTTATAGATGGACTATTAATTATAGACTCCATTAAACACGAATACCAACCACAGGTAATAAACGTGATAAAAACCAAATTGAAAGGACACACTAGAGACTTAATAGATAAAGAAACTACAATAACAGAAATTATTGCTAAGTTGAAAGGATCTATAAAAGGAGTCTCAATCACCACGGCATGCATAAGCAAGGCAGTAGCCAGCCAACACTTATATTAAAGAACTTGAAGACGTAACAAAGGCATTAAAAACGGCTTACATCTTCGATGGACTAACAACAGAAAAAGCCAGCGAATACGCTACAAACGTGGCAGTCAAAGCCATGACTACAAACTGTAACCATGAACGGGTAAAATTAATAATGGAAGCAGGTGAATTCAAAAACATGGCAGAAGCAACAACAAAATTTGTTGATAGTTGCAACAACATAATTGGACAAAATGCGGTACTACATTTTAAAAGAAATAATTACAATACATATCTAGAGGAACAACTATAGAGGAAACAACTATAGAGGAAACAACTATAGAGGAAACAACTATAGAGGAAACAACTATAGAGGAAATAACCAAACAAACAATTACAGAGGAAACCATACAAGACAAAACAATGGAAATAACAGGAATATAAACAATAGCAACAATGGTAGAAACATAAGAATAGCGCGGAACAAACTGAGTCGGAAAACTAATAGACCTCAAGTACCTACATAGCAAATACAACGTATTCAATATAAACCTGAACAAAAATAGTTTCATTCACATTAAAACAAGCATCAACAACAAAATATTAACCTTTTTAGTCGACACAGGGGCAGATATATCGATTATTAAACAAAGAAATATTGACTTTAACACTATAAATAATCATAATAAAACAAAATTAAATGGCATAGGCTCAGATACGATAACAACACTAGGCACAATTGAATTTGATTTAAAATACAATAATATCTTAATAAAGCATAAGTATCACGTAGTAGACAATAATTTCGCAATACCATCAGACGGAATAATAGGGTTAGACTTTATAAAAAAATATAATTGTATTCTAGATTATGGACAGATTGAAGATTGGATAATATTAAGACCACATGATTTTCCAGAGGACATTGCAATACCACTAAGCAATGCACCAAACAATTGTTTCACACTACCAGCTAGGTCGGAAGTGATAAGAAAAATCGAATTAAAAAATATAATTGAGGACGTATTAGTACCAAATCAAAAAATAAAGGAAGGAATATTCATAGGCAATACCATAATTAACAAAGACAGCCCATACGTGAGAATAATAAATACAACAAATACTGATACATTAATAAATAACGTAAATATAAACACACAAAGCCTAAAAGATTTTAATATAATACAACCAACTAAAACAACAATAGATAATTCACAATTAAAATTAGAAAAACTAGAAAAGAATTTCCCACCATTTATAAATACAAAATTAAAAAAATTATGCAGTCAATATATAGACATATTTGCCTTAGAAACGGAAAAAATTACAACAAATAATTTTTATAAACAAAAATTGAAACTAATAACAGATGAACCTACATACATTAAAAACTATAGGTTACCGCATAGTCAAAAGGATGAAATTAATAAGCAAGTCGAAAAATTAATAAAAGATGATATTGTAGAACCATCAATATCACCTTATAATAGTCCTATATTACTAGTACCCAAAAAACCTTTACCAGGAACAGAAAACAAAAGATGGAGATTAGTAGTAGATTACAGACAAATCAATAAAAAATTAATAGCTGACAAATTCCCATTGCCACGCATAGACGATATATTAGATCAATTAGGACGGGCGAGGTTTTTCTCGTGCCTAGACCTAACATCTGGATTCCACCAAATAGAGTTACACCCAGAGTCAAGGGACGTAACATCATTTTCAACCGACAAAGGGTCATATCGCTTTAAAAGATTGCCATATGGTATCAAAATAGCACCTAACTCATTCCAAAGAATGATGTCCTTAGCATTCTCAGGATTAACACCTGAAAAAGCATTTCTATACATGGACGACTTGGTAGTCATAGGATGCTCAGAAAATCACATGCTAACCAACCTAGAAACCATTTTTAAAACGTGTAGAAAATACAATTTAAAACTACACCCTGAAAAATGCACATTCTTTGGCCACGAAGTCACATTCTTGGGCCATAAATGTTACAGACAAAGGGATACTCCCGGATGACAACAAATTCGACATAATTAAAAAGTATCCTACACCACAAAATGGGGACGAAGCGAAACGCTTCGTAGCCTTTTGTAATTACTACAGACGTTTTATACCTAACTTCGCGGAATCATCCCGCCACATAACAAGGTTAAGCAAAAAAGATACTCCATTCGAATGGAATAAAGATTGTGATAATGCATTCAAATACCTGAAAAAGCAATTGATGAGCCCAAAAATTCTTAAATACCCTGACTTTAATAAAAAATTCTGTATAACAACTGATGCAAGCAAACACGCATGCGGTGCGGTGCTAAGTCAAGAACATGACGGCATGCAGCTACCAGTATCATATGCATCAAGAGGATTTACGAAAGGAGAATCTAATAAATCAACTATAGAACAAGAGTTAACAGCAATTCACTGGGCGATAAAGCATTTTAGACCATACATATTTGGGAAAAAGTTTTTAGTCAGAAGCGACCATAGGCCACTAACATACCTATTCACACTTAAAAACCCATCATCGAAACTGACACGTATGCGATTAGACTTAGAGGAATACGATTTTGAAGTAGAATACTTGAGGGGAAAAAACAATCATTCAGCAGACGCACTATCCAGAATAGATTTTGAAAATATAAAAAATATAGAGAAACAAAATAATATAAACGTAATAACAAGACAACAATCGAGACAAGATAAACAATATATACCAAAAATAGAGAAAACACAAATAACCATACCTAAAATCCAAGAAGCACTTAATAAAAGTGAATACAAACGATTACCAGAATTATCATTCAATGGCACACAAATTCAAATTAAAAAAGGTCGTAAAATATTGCATGAATTTATAATTAACAAAATGATTGCTCAAGAGAAAATCGACTTAGGTAATTTTTTCTCTAGGCTCAATAAGGAAGCCAGCATTCAAAAAATTAAGAAATTCAAGCTATCATTGAATGACGAAATATTTAAATACATATGTGTAAATAAATTCAAAGAAAAAGGAAACAAATTAATAAAAGGCAACTTAACATTAGTGTTAACGCCAAAACTAATCAAAATAAATAACAAAGAAAAAATTCTGGAAATACTACATAAATACCATGATAACCCAATAACTGGAGGACATCAAGGATTACAAAGAACATTAAATAAAATAACAGAAAAATTTGTATGGAAAAATATGACACAAAACGTTCGAAATTATATAAAGCAATGCGAAGCATGCAAAAAGAACAAAACTATACGAAACCCAAAACATCCAATGATTATAACGCCAACCCCACCAACACCATTCGACACAGTATTAATAGATACAGTAGGCCCATTACCGAAATCCGGAACCGGTAACGAGTACATTGTAACAATAATCTGTGACTTATCTAAATATCTAATAACAATACCAATACAAAACAAATCAGCAAAAACTGTAGCCAAAGCGTTAGTTGATAACTTCATATTAATCTATGGTCCACCAAGAAAAATAATAACAGATATGGGACTAGAATATAAAAACCAATTGTTAAAAGAGCTATGTACACAATTAAAAATAGAAAACATCACATCAACCGCCCCTACCATCATCAAACTCTTGGTACAGTAGAACGTGTACATAGAACTTTCAATGAATACATCAGATCATATATAGGAATCAACAGAGACGACTGGGACGAATGGATAGTATACTTTACTTACTGTTACAACACCACACCGTCAACGACGCATAAATACTGCCCATTCGAACTAATATTTGGAAAATCCCCTACAGACTTAGACTTCTTAACCAGTAATACTATAGACCCAATTTACAATATTGAGGCATATAGTAAGGAATTAAAATATAAATTACAGATAGCACACCAGCGTGCAAAAGAAATACTAATTAAAATGAAAGAAAAACAAAAACTCATTTACGATAGGAATACATGTAGCTTAAAATTAGCTATAGGAGATTTAGTTTTTATACAAAACACTTCAGGTCATAAGCTAGCAAGTAAATATTTGGGCCCATACAAAATAGTAAGCATAGATAATAAAAATAATGTTACAATAGAAGATAGTAAACATAAACTACAAATAATACATAAGGATAGATTAAAACTCATGAATTAAAAAAAAAAAAAAATAATAATAATAATAAAATTATTTAAATTTTCCACATCGCTCGCTTATCATAAATAACAAATAAAGTAAATAAGAATAAATTTAATGAAACAGTAAATTTATTCTCAAAAAAAGGGAGATGTAATGATAACAAATTAATACTAAATAATAACAAACTAGCATTCTAATATAATTAAACGTAATAAACTAGTATTTAAGTAATTAATAATTAATAATCTGGCTACACTATCGGACCAGCGGTCCGATATTTGCAGACCAACGGCAAGACGGCCACCTGATCAGAAAGTTAAGTAAAGCGTCCTAACGGGACTAAAAGTTCAAAACAACATATAAAAAGGCCGCCGTCTTGCCTAATAACAAGAACTCTCTCAGAGACGCTTACTATTAGCGCATCCTCCGCCTTTTATCGGCATACTTATAAAAACCAACGCCTAGCTGCAAGTACAGCGGTGGCGCTAAGTTTATAATACAAGTATTATCGAATAAATAAATATATTGCCTATTACATCGGCAACAAATAAATAAAAAAAAAAAAAAAAAAAATTAAGCAATATATAAATCGACACCACCAGTAAAAACAACATCAAATTGAAACCACACATAACCATCAATTAAAAAAAAGAAAAAAAAGGACTATGCAAAATATGTCAGACCACTAGATTTCCCGACGACAAAAAGAAGCTTAACAGAGCAAAATAAAAAAAAAAAAACAAAAACTAACTAAGATACTAAAAAATAAAAATGACCAATTACGTAATTTCCTACAAAACTTAATGCCAACATCCGAATCAAATTACTCACTATGGAAAGCAACCAAGCCACTAATAGTAAAAACGCCGCACCAACCTCCGCTGAGGAAAACCAAAGACACATGGGTAAGAATCTATTCCGAAAAAGCAGCTATCCTAGCAGACCACTTTGAAGAGAGTAATAAATAATAAAAGTTTTTTTAAAAATCAAATAAATCACTCAAATTTGCTTAAAATATTTAAAATTTTTATCGAATCGATAAAAATGCCTTTGCCATTTACATTTTAAAGACAACTTCATGTAAATGTTGTCCGTGGATCCGTTTCGAATGGTCCGTTCGGAAGGTACAATTTTGCGTCACTTTTCGAGAATTTCGGCCTGAATTCCACGAATTAGGCGTGTTATGTTATCCTGAAAGGCTTTAATCGTGTTCGGCTTGTCCACATAGACTAACGACTTTACATAACCCCACACGAAATAATCAAGAGGCGTTAAATCGCATGATCTTGGCGGCCAACTCACAGGGCCATTTCACCTTCAACATTTCCATTGTTTCACGAGCTGTGTGGCATGTGGCACCGTCTTGATGAAACCACATGTCAACCAAGTTCAACTCAGCCAACTGGGGCAAAAAAAAGTCGCGTATCATTGCACGATATCGTTCGCCGTTGACGGTAACGTTTTTCACACGGTCTTCTTTGAAGAAAAATGGACCGATGATGCCACCAGCCCATAAACCACACCAAACTGTCGTTATTTCGGGATACATCGGTAATTTTTGTATGACATGTGGCTGTTCATCACTCCAGATGCGACAGTTTTGCTTATTTACGTATCCGTAGAGCCAGAAATGAGCCTCATCGCTGAACACTATAATATGGTCGTAACAAACGGTGCACATTTTTCACAGAGCACGAATTTTGATAATAAATTTCAATAATTTGCAATCGTTGCTCGCTTGTAAGTCTATCCATGATTTAATGGCAGAGTATACTGAATACTTTTCATTTTGACAAATGACGTTTGGACGTTTACTAACCAGTGCTGCCAACTTGAAAAACTCAACTCTTAAAAAATCACTCTATACAACCGATGAACTACAGTATCAAAAGGGTCACACCTGTAGAAATACTATACTGTATAAAAAATATAATAATACACAATGAACAGGCTACGACCAGTTAACCGATACAATAATCAACGAACTACCTAACACGACACCTTCCACAATTTTGGAAAATAGCAGAAATAAATAAGAAATACCTAAACTGGGTAAAGATCCTACTCGACCGCCATCTTACAGCAATTTTAAGCAATCATCCCCATCAAAAAAGTAGCAAACTACTTGGAATTGCACATTGCGAACAAGCTAACTTTGAAAGTTCACATCCAAAAGAAACGAGACCAAGTTAAATTAAAATTTATTGGTTTCTATCAAAAAATTCCGCACTATCTACTGACAACCAATTGTTGATTTATAAGACAGTTATAAAGCCCATTGGTATAGTATAGTATACAATTATGGAGCACTGCAAAGCAGACAAACAAAAATCTTTTACAAAGATCACAGTCGAAAATCCTAAGAACACTCATCAATGCAGAATGGTACATCAGAAACGACGACATCCCTCGTAACACTGGAATTCCTACAGTGAACAACGAAGTGGTGAATATAAGTAGAAGCCACCAAACAAAGTTAGCATCTCACACAAACAAAGACATCAACAACCTCCCGATTGTCGAACTAACATAAACAAGAAGACTAAAAAGAACACGACCTGTTTACCTTGTGTAAGCCCCGGTTACGATAAATAATTAAATGAATTAATACAATGTTATTAAATGTTATAAATTGTTATTCAATGTTTTACCCAAATATTAAGTGACAAGTGAGTTATCATCCCTCTCATTATTAGAAACATGTACATATTGTCTGCTTAAGTAGATAGAAAATACTAAAACACTTGGGAAACAATAAAAAAAATTTTTTTTTTTCACAACAAAGTATATGAATGTCCGATACTTTTTGTGCTCGCACTGGATTCGACCAAACAGATCGCTTTCATCCACATTGCCTAAAACAGAAAAGTTCAGTCATCCCACTGTGTACACTACTTGTGTTAGGTATTATACCGTTTTTAGATTGTAAAAATTACCAATTATGGCGTCAAATTTTTTTCGCTGTGAATTGTACTACTCGTGCTTAGTTTACGCTCCGCTGTTTTTATTTAGTTACGACATATTACAGGGTCCGGCACTCGAAGTGTAACCAATTGGAAAGCCCATAAATTCAGTTTGGAAAATTACTTTTATTCAATTCAAAGTACAAAATGTGTAAAAATAATACAAAATTCAGAATCAATTTACTTTTGCTCGATATGACCACCTTTTTCCTTGACTATGGCCTTGAGACGGTCCAAAAACGAATCGCAAGCTGCCCGAATGTGACTTGCAGGTATTTTGGCCCACTCGCGGACGATGGCTTTCTTTAGCGCCTCGAGACTGATTTATCTTTTAGTTCGAACCTTGCTCTCCAAAATGGCCCAAAGAGAATAATCCATTGGATTCGCGTCTGGTGAATTTGAGAGCCATTGTGTGGACGTTATGAAGTTCGAAACGTTGTTTTTCAGCCATTCTTGGTTCACTCGAGCTTTGTGAGACGGTGCCGAGTCCTGTTGAAACGTCCATGGTCTGCCACCGAAATGTTTGTCTGCCCACGGCTTCAAAGCAACCTCCAGAATACTTTCTCGATAATATTTTGCATTTACCTTGACGCCAGGCTCGATGAAAACGATTGGAGAGCGCCCATCTGCGGTTACAGCGGCCCAACCCATTATCTGTGGTGGGTGCTGCCTCCTAGTGGCCAATCGATGACTTAAATTCTCGTATGAACGGTTGCTTAAGTAAACCCTATCGTTTTGAGAGTTTACGAATTGCTCAATTGGAAAAATTTTCTCGTCAGAAAACACAATATTCGGAAATTGACCGCTTTCGGCCAAGCGAAGCAACTCCTTTGCTCTCTCAAGTCTAACTTGTTGCTGCTTCGGTGTGAGATCATGTGCCTTTTGGATCTTGTAAGGCTTGACCTTGAGATCATTTTTCAGTATGCGGCGGATGCTACGGTCGGATACTTTCAGTTCTTTTGCCATTTGATTGGCACTTCGTCGGGGATTTCGCTCAAGTCGCTTCTTCACTTTTTGAACCATCTCACGGGACGTCGCAGTCTTTTGACGACCACCTCCATGACGTTTTGCGATGCTACCAGTATTATTGTAACGAGTTATAGTGCGGTAAACGAAAACTTTATTCACTTTGAGGTGTTTGAGCTCACGAACAATCGCTGGTTGTGATTTTCCAGCTAAATATAAAGCAATCACGCTGTTTCGTTTGAAATCCATCACTGATTTTTTTTTTTCGCGTTCACTTTTGGCAAAATGCTTTTGTACACTTGTAAACAATACTCCGAACTGTCATTCAGCAAATTTTTAGACAGCTGATGCCCGTGCGTCAGCTGTGCGAGCGGTCTGAAGTTGGTTACACTTCGAGTGCCGGACCCTGTAACTTGTGTTTTCTTACTAAATTGTGCGTTATCAATAGTGTATTTCTTATAATTATCGGTGGTGGCATTTGAATTATTCGATGCTTTCTGGTGACATTATTTCATTCATTGAATTCACATAATGGGAATGCTAGTAAATTTTTTTGTTTTAGAAAAACTGATTTTGGTAAACTTAATCAGTTTCTCTTAAATACTGATTGGTCGGCTTTAAATTCCATGTGTGATATCGATGAAGCTGTGCAGCTGTTTAATAAAACTTTACTAAAATTTTTCAAAAAATGCGTTCCTAAAGTTAAGGTTCTGCCTGAGTCTAATACACCAGTATGGTTTTGTCGCGATTTAATTCGGTTAAAAAATCGTAAAAAACGTATTTTTAATAAATTTAACCGAACCGGTTTGGCAGTTGATTACGCAAATTATACTGTCTCGCGATACAATTTTAATCACGCGAATAAATCGTGCTATAGTTCGTATATAATTACCGTTAAATTCAATATTAAACGTGATCCTAAGTCGTTCTATAATTTTATTTATTCAAAACGCAAGCCTAATACTCTTCTCTCCATTTTGAAGCTAGGTTATATTGGGGGATGTCATAATATTGATATTTCTAACTTATTTGCCAGCTTCTTTCTGTCTCACGTAGTTTTTATCCCGACCCAAGTACAGAGGCCTCTTACCCGATCAATTGCACAGTGGATTTTTTTATACTGATTTCAGTAAAGCATTTGATAGTGTTTGCCATTCGTTGCTTCTTACTAAGTTAGATAGATTTGACTTTTCGCTTAAACTTGTAATGTGGATTGATAGCTATTTAAGTTTCTGTTTCTAAAAATATTAATGTCCATTCTGTTGTCCCACAGGGTAGCCACTTAGGTCCTTTGCTCTTTAATATTTTCATAATTGACCTTCCACCGGTTATTAAACATTCTTATGTACTTATGTTTGCTGATAATGTATGTAAAACTATGTTTTACTCGGGATTCTCTTCTTCAAAAAGACCTCGATTAACTTTCCAAATGGTGCAATGATAGTTTTTTTTATCTAAATTGTGAAAAATTTTAAGTTTTGTCGCTCAGTCATGGCATACCTTCCACTAGGATCAGAGAGGTCCTAATGTGGAGAGTCTGTACCCGTACAGGCGTAATGTATCTGAGTGCGCATGGACTGAAAAGTCATCCGACACTCAGCAGGTTAGTGAAGTGACACCGAGGGAAAAGAAGTGTTGGAACTGCGACCAACTTGGGCATAGATTCGACAACTGCTTAGGGCCTCGACGCGTTTTCTATTATGGGTGTGGCACTAAAAATGTGTTCAAGCCGCAGTGCAAGAAGTGCAACTCCATGGGAAACCGGTCGATTGATGCGCAAACATTCACCAACTAAGCGTATCCTCTAGAGACACGGCCGTGACTAGCTATCAGACCGATCCAGCTGGCTTCGGCGGAGCTATGGCTGTCAATCAGTCACGAACCAATAGTCATTATAGCCACAAACCACTACATGTTACCGTAGCCGAATATCAGTCCGCTAGACGAAGGATCTTCGGGGCATGTAGCGCCAATAATTTCTCAAGTCGTCCCAAGCGAGCAACCATCCATCTTAGACGCCTATGGAAAACCATACTAGCGACTACGGCAAAGCTTGTTGCGTCGCTATTTACCAATAAAGACCACCGCATGTACACCGATGTTCACATCGAGGGCCGGAGGTACATTTCGTTACTAGATTTGTGGGCATCCATTAGTTGCTTGTGAAACAAGGCAGTTATGGAATTAGCAGACAGCCCGAATATTCGGAATTGTAAAGGCGGTGTTTGAACCGCTGACGGCAATATCAGCTAGGTGATAGGCAAACTCAGAAGTTCTCACTAATAGACCGCCTCCGGAATCCGGCTTTAGTAGAAATAAGCCTAGGAGGTAACTCCCTAGGGGATTCGCCACGACATCTACTCTCACCAGCAAACCAGAAACGGCTAACTGCAGTGATCGAGCAATTTCCGTCATATGACCGAGATGGTTTAGATCCTACCAAGCTTAACACTCATGTGATTGAGTTCTGAGAGGCTAGACCGGTTAAGCAGCGGCACTGGCCAGTATCCACATGAATAGAAAAGCTAATGTTTGAGAAGGTCGACCAGATGCTAAAGCAAGGTATAGTAGAACCCTCAGATGGCCCGTGGAGAAGTAATTTAGTTTTAGAAATCTCAGCAGTACACTGCTTTTACAGTCCCAAATCGGCCACTTTACCAGTACAAGGTAATGCCCTTCGGACTGTGTAACGCGCTCCAGGCATTTTGTAGGCTGACAAGGTAATCCCGGCACATCTAAAGACTCGAGTATTCGTGTACTTTTACGACTTATTGGTGTTGTCGGATGATCTTGATTCTCACCTACTACTGCTGGCGGAGATTGCGTTATGTCTGAAGAAAGCCAACATCACCATAAATGTTAGTAAGTCTATGTTTTGCTTGACTGGGATTCGTTATCGGGGAGGATAAGATCAAGACTGATCCGCAAAAGATTGCTGCTATAGAAGACTTTCCTGTACCAACTACGGTGAAACAGTTGAGACGATTTTTGGACTTGGCAGGCTGGTATCGACGGTTCGTTGAGAACTATGCCTCCGTTAGTGTTTCGCTTACTGAATTACTCAATAAAAAAAACACTCTCGAATCGAGCAAAGCCTCCGGGGAAGCTTAAAAATCGTTTACCTACAGTTTCGTTAACTACAGCTCGTTTAACTACAGATCACACCTGACTTTACCAAACCATTTCTTTTGCTATGCGATGCCAGTAATTACGGCCTGGGCTGCATGCTGCTAAATAAGGAGCAATGCAACTATAGTGTGACCGTGCTCGAGTGCCTAGCGGTCATGAGCGGTCATATCGAACACCGCAAAGGTTCACAAAATGTGGTAACTGACGCGCTCTTCCATCAGAATGAACCCTCTTTGGACGACCTAAGTAATATCGGTCCAATAATAGATTTGAGTTCGGAGTGTTTTCGGGGCCAAGTGTATAAGAATCTCATAGAGAGAATAAAGTCCAACCAAGAGAGGCTACTCGATCTCAAAATTGATGACGGTTTCATCTATCGCAGAAGCGAGTTTGCTACCGGGGACAGACGCCAGGAATGCGACTCGTGGACGATTTGGGTTCCAGCAGGTTTAGTGCAGAACGTCTTATCACGCGCTCACAAGCCGCCTGACGCGGGTCATTGCGGGGAAGGCAAGCTAACAGAGAAGGTGAGACGTTACCCTAACACCGAGTTAAGACCGCCACTAGGGAAACCCATGGTGTCGGAGCGACCCTTCCAAAAACTATATATGGACTTGCTTGGGCCGTACCCACGCACCAAAAGTGGTAACGTGGGAATCTTGATTTTAGTCGACCATTTCAATAAATTCCATTTAAAAATTTTCCAGGCTTTCCTCACAAAATTTGGCGTGCGGCACATTCGTACTGCCGTCTATTCTCTGCAAGCTAACGCTAGCGAGAGATTAAACAGGAATATCTTAGCAGCCATTAGGGCGTACGTCGACAAGATTAGATCAGATCTAGCCTACATACGACCACCGAATACTCTCCCTACTTCCTGACCTTCGGGCAACATATGGTCTTAAACGCACATGTCTATAACCTCCTTAGGAAATTAAATGTGCTCACGGATGACGTTAGGCTTAACTATCTATATGCACTACACGTCATCCGTAACCTAGCAAGAATGAACACACAAGCAGCTCATGCTAAAAACGCACACGCGTACAATCTGCGCAGTCAAATGAGCGACTTCAAAGTCGGCGATACGGTTTACGCAAGGAACTTTTCCCAAAGTAACGCGGGCAAACGGTTCAATCACAAGCTGGATTCAGTGTTCATAAAAGCCAGAGTATCACGGGTTATAAGTCCGTTTTACTACGAATTGACCGGTAAGGGAACTAAATTGTTAGGAGTCTATCAACTAAAAGACATCAAATCCGTATAGACAGGCGCCTTTTTCATAAAATACACCGGCGGATAGCTTGGTCCATTTTCTGCCATATACTAGGCGACTCCAAAGTATTATTCAGTGACGTCACAGCGCAGTCTAATAATATGTACGTAGCTAAATATGCACAGAGCGGGTGACGTCACCAATAATGCGAAGAAACGAGAAATAAGCAAAGCAAAAATAAGAACAAAAATCAATGCTAGCATATTTTTCGTTTGCACGGTACTCTGCAAAAATTTACACAAGCAACAACATGTAGGCAACGAAAGGCTGAGACCGCATTAACCCGCATCCCGCTGACGGCAAGGGCACCCAAAAGGCGGGGAGGTGTGCTAAAACGCCTCCTTAGCAAGCGTGCCTACTTGCTGGATGCAGTCAAGGACGCCGCCTCTAAGGAGTGGTTAGCGGTTATTTATATATATAAATTTGGATATGTTAATTAGGTCATCAGTAAAAAAGCTAATAAATAGTTATTATCAATAACGGAGTAATATGCGTTTGTTCTAATTGGCTGACGAGACTCGGAGTTTCTAGACTTTGCCAGAAGCTTCTTAGCAAATGAGGCGGCCCAAACAATCAGCTTATTGGTCGCCAACGTTAGGACGGTTGCAGAGAACTCCGGAGGGGAACACACCTTACCCTATGGCACAGACCCTAGTGATTTTATTTTTGGTCAGGATTTCCCCTTTCATTTCGTTTGTTTCTTCGCTTTAACCACCTCCCTTTTTCCCATGTCATTTATATGAATGTTGTACAATAGCTAGGCGTACCAATACGATTGGTTGGCGGCCTGGATATATTTTTGGTACTCTTCTGTATTTTATTTTTTGTATATGCTTTTCTATTCTATATTTTTTCTTTTCTTTTTCCTATATACATTTCTTCATACAAATTACAGATGTTGAAAGTTAGAATGTAATAGCGTATAAGTATTTACATAATTTTGACATTCCTCTTTCATTGTGTTTTACTCCTTCTTACTCTTATACTCAATAAAGTCCTCTTCATTATTGTACTCCAACCAAGGCGGACGTGTCCTATATTAAGCCAATTATCAATAGGACAGTTCAATATGAATATGAATATTTCGTTTGAGAAGCTAAAGGTCGAGAGAACTTCGATATATGGAAGCGCCAAGCGAAATCGAAACAGGCCCTAGCAGAGTTAACGCTAATGATTGAGCCAAGCAGCTTCTCCCATATCGCTCCGTATGATACGGTGAAAGAAGCAATTCATCAATTTCGGCATATGAGGATATAGGACTCACTAGAAAAGTATGCTCTTGCGGCAGCTGGTGGAGTTTACAAGATGTCAAATTTGATGAAGGCAACTGAGAAAACGCATTTTATTTAAAAAATCGTTAAAAACATAAAAATAAAAAATTTTTTTGTCATGGGTGCAATCAAGTTGGTCACTTTATTGGAAATTGTCCAAGTAAAGTGAGTGTAAATGAGAATAATAAAAATGACAAATCGAAAAAAATTATGTCGGCGTCGCTGTT
>JBAMBQ010002235.1:0-72101 GCA_037044495.1 Stegana nigrithorax
ATTCAATTGAACTGGAGATCAATCGAAACACCAGTTCGTTCAGATTGTAGTGGAATGTGCAAAATATTAAATGAAGACAATTTAAGCCGGCTACGCCAAATATGAATATTGGTGGACTATTTATTTTGATTTTTGACAGGTGTCTGCATTCAATAAATTCAATAATAATGCCTTTAATAAAATCAATATGAATGGATAAATATGGAAATGTAACAATTTCTACATAATTTGTATTAATTTCCAATTGATTAATAATTATTAATTTGTAATTAAAAAATATAGTGCAATAATAGAAACATGCGCTATTGTTAGAAATTAATTACATATTAAATAATGCAAAAATGTGCATAAAAAATGTCTTGCATAGTTAAGGATTCATTCATTACTTATTACAGGGTCCGGCACTCGAAGTGTAACCAACTTCAGACCGCTCGCACAGCTGACGCACGGGCATCAGCTGTCTAAAAATTTGCTGAATGACAGTTCGGAGTATTGTTTACAAGTGTACAAAAGCATTTTGCCAAAAGTGAACGCGAAAAAAAAAATCAGTGATGGATTTCAAACGTAACAGCGTGATTGCTTTATATTTAGCTGGAAAATCACAACCAGCGATTGTTCGTGAGCTCAAACACCTCAAAGTGAATAAAGTTTTCGTTTACCGCACTATAACTCGTTACAATAATACTGGTAGCATCGCAAAACGTCATGGAGGTGGTCGTCAAAAGACTGCGACGTCCCGTGAGATGGTTCAAAAAGTGAAGAAGCGACTTGAGCGAAATCCCCGACGAAGTGCCAATCAAATGGCAAAAGAACTGAAAGTATCCGACCGTAGCATCCGCCGCATACTGAAAAATGATCTCAAGGTCAAGCCTTACAAGATCCAAAAGGCACATGATCTCACACCGAAGCAGCAACAAGTTAGACTTGAGAGAGCAAAGGAGTTGCTTCGCTTGGCCGAAAGCGGTCAATTTCCGAATATTGTGTTTTCTGACGAGAAAATTTTGCCAATTGAGCAATTCGTAAACTCTCAAAACGATAGGGTTTACTTAAGCAACCGTTCATACGAGAATTTAAGTCATCGATTGGCCACTAGGAGGCAGCACCCACCACAGATAATGGTTTGGGCCGCTGTAACCGCAGATGGGCGCTCTCCAATCGTTTTCATCGAGCCTGGCGTCAAGGTAAATGCAAAATATTATCGAGAAAGTATTCTGGAGGTTGCTTTGAAGCCGTGGGCAGACAAACATTTCGGTGGCAGACCATGGACGTTTCAACAGGACTCGGCACCGTCTCACAAAGCTCGAGTGAACCAAGAATGGCTGAAAAACAACGTTTCGAACTTCATAACGTCCACACAATGGCTCTCAAATTCACCAGACGCGAATCCAATGGATTATTCTCTTTGGGCTATTTTGGAGAGCAAGGTTCGAACTAAAAGATACATCAGTCTCGAGGCGCTAAAGAAAGCCATCGTCCGCGAGTGGGCCAAAATACCTGCAAGTCACATTCGGGCAGCTTGCGATTCGTTTTTGGACCGTCTCAAGGCCATAGTCAAGGAAAAAGGTGGTCATATCGAGCAAAAGTAAATTGATTCTGAATTTTGTATTATTTTTACACATTTTGTACTTTGAATTGAATAAAAGTAATTTTCCAAACTGAATTTATGGGCTTTCCAATTGGTTACACTTCGAGTGCCGGACCCTGTAAACATCAAAAATACACTCTAAAATAGACAAACTTCACACTAGGCATTAGTGCGAGCAGCAAATGAATTGGCAGAAAGAGAAACAATATCATTTGAAATCTCATCAAAAGCGCATACACAGAAAAATAAAAACCGAAATCAAAATAAATACAAGTAATTTTCATCAAAGCATGAGTGCGAGCAGTACATGCATAGCAAAGAAAAAAACGAAAACTCATAGAGTAGAACATATACTGCCATCTGTCGGAGTTTGACTTCCACACACGCTGCCCGCCGCTGCCTGATTTTGTCATTTCAATTTAGCAAGCAGTTTGTATGAGATGCGTCTTCTTAGTATACATATTCTCTGCTTGCAGTTTTTAATGCCTTTCGCAAATTTTCTTAATTATTTATTAACTTGGCGCGTTTTGAATATGTACGCAGAAACAAAACATTTTGTAATTAGAGCTCTCGCTCTTACACGACTAACTCTGCGCGAGGGAGAGAGATAGATAAATTATGTCCACGTTCTGTCCACCGCTTGGTCTGGAAAATTCCATCCCTCGGTCTCAAAACAGACCAAGTGCCGCTATTTTATGGCGTTGCCATTTAATTGCATGTGCTGCGCAACGTTGCCTATTTTAGACCATTATGCATGTCATCAGCGATCATGTGTTCGCGTATTATCTGGCAAATTTATACACTAGCTAGTTGCACATTTCAACATCAGATGGCGCAGCTGTCGCTTTAATCAGAGAATATGTATAAGAAGACGCATGACCCCGTTGAAAAAATTTGTACGTGGGTCCTGGGCCCCGGACCCTACCGTAAGATGGCGTGGGACCCGGACTTTATCGTAAGGTGGCATATATTTTTTTCGGTAGTAGTTGCATGTGTGTGTGATCATGGTCTTCATATACACAGCGATTTTTGATTGTAGTTGTTGGGCTAGCCGAATGCGCATATACCAGTCGAAACTCGATAATCCGAACAATGATTACCGGCCCAATTCGGACTATCCAATATTTAGGATTTCTGAATTGTTTTAATATATTCAACTTTATTAAAGAAAATCACAAGGGTCAATGAAAAAATAATAATTAATTTATAAGTTGTATATAAACATATAAATATTTACATTTTTTACTTTTTAACTGGAAGACATAAGGAAAACATGTAATTCGGATTAAAGAATTGCAATGTAAATATTGAATAATGCCAAAATGCGCAAAAAAAAATGTCTGATATTTAACATTAATTCATTACTTATCAAATATCAAAAATCTACCCTATAATATACAAATCTCACATTATTAGTGCAAGCAGCATATGAATAAGCAGAAAGGGAAACAATATCATTTGAAATCTCATCACAAGCTCATACACAAAAAAATAAAAACCGAAATCAAAATAAAGACAAGCAATTGTCATGAAAGCATGAGTGCGAGCAGCACATGCATATCAAAGAAAAAAAATACAAATACATAGAGCAGAAAATATTTTCGACGGATGGCATTAAGCAGTTTGACTTCCAACACACGCTGCCCGCCGCTGCCTGATTTTGTCATTTCAATTTAGCATGCCGTTTGTATGAGATGCGCCTTCTTAGTATATATATTCTCTGGTGTGAGGTTTATGAAAGTGTATTGATACAAAGATGATGATAGGTTTGAGAATCACCAGACCTATATGTTCAGGTAAACCAGTAGCTTTCAAACTTTGTTAAAAATATCTTGTGGCCATAATTGATATTTGTCTTTTATAATTTGTTAAATTAATTAAATACAAAGCATTGAAAAGCAATGAACACTTGCATTTTCAAAAATCTTTAATTATCATATGTTTACACATCTCCCCTGTTATCGGACTACATTGGTTTTTTATTATTTAAACAATAAAAAATTGTTTTTCAATACAGCATTTTTATTATAAACCAATGAGAATTTAAATAAATTTTAACTATTAAAATTTCTGAAAATTGTTCGTTGATGAACAACCAACAATATAGACAGTACATGTTATGCGACCCAAACCTCGCTCAGTCGATTTTAAATTTTCACGCTGCACATTCATCCAACTGAGAGTCAGAAAATGAACAAAATTTTAAATTGCTTAAAGAAGACGATAGCCAACTTATATAGTATGTAGAAGGGTTAACCTTCTTAATTAATTAATGAGAAAGAGTTCTAGTTGTTGTTAACTGGTTTGTTAAATCAGCCAAGCCAAGGAAACCTTTTGCTCATTCATTTCTTTTTCTGCTTTTGTTTGCTTATTTTTTACCTTGTTTAAATAAACTCATCCGGGTAAAATAAGATTCATATTTGCGAAATGTTTAATTCGTTGGTGTGTTGTTTCATTATTATTTGATAATTAGCAGTAATAATGTGCGATTTAATTATTTATAAAGTCGCAAAAGCACACAAACAAAATAAACAATGAGTTTTTGTTTTGTTATGATAATATATGGCAGAAAATCTCGGAATAGTTAACTAACTTCTGCGGAAACTTCAAGTCTGAGTATGTAGTTAAGAATTAAAGTACACAATTTCACAATTGAGGAATTATGCTTTGACTATTTGATATTCAGACAAACTTTGCAATTCAAATTTTTTTTCTTTTAATAAATAAGAAAATTTTATGCCAGCGGATTGGTTTGAGTTTGTAAGCCCATAATTGACAGGTTTACAAACACAAACAAAACTAATTAAATTTCAATGCATAACAATTTTCGGCAAACAACTGGCAACCTGGCAGGCATTTTGAACTCCTTGACGGAACACCTTTTTAGGCACTCTAAATTTAAAACGGTTACCAAGAACAAAAATCACGAAAACAAAGATAAAAAAAATTAATAAAATATGTGAATATCTTTTTTCCCCTTTTTTTGTTTTTTGTCATTTAAAATTGATGCTTGGCTAAGAACGTGCTTCGCAACTGCCAGCGCCAGGCATGCAGGAGGCCCACAGCACCTACTTGGCACATGGATATTTCCATGGCTTCAACTTCTTCTCATGGTTAATTTAACTTTTATGTTTGGTAATGAGTTTCACAACTGTTGTTGTCATTATTGTTCATGTTTTGGTTTTTGTTCTTGTTCTTTTACTCTGAAAACAAATAAAGGTAGTAATTTAAAAAATATCACTCATATGCCACGCTGTGCACATAAATCATTTCCATCATGCCAATGCGTGCTCATCATTGCGTCAGTCAGTAGCATAAATTAAATATTTTTATTAATAATTTATATATTTGCAAATATGTAAACAATTTTGCATTGCGGGACAGCTGCCTCTGCTGGGCAAACACGTCGTATGCGCAACGTATGCCAGCCAATGTACACATGTATGTGCATATGTGGCTGTCGGCTATCTTCTGTTAACATAAACGTACTTTGCAATGTATGTAAATCAAATTGTGCCCGGCCTGAGCAGCACACAATGGCCCACCTTACCCCTATATACCGTTCATGCAGGCAGAGTACTTTGCATATCGCTCGGTTTATGCTTGTCATGCCTCACGCATAACACATAACACTCAACCAACAAAATGGCCACACATGAGTGCTAAGAATGGCTTAGACTTACATTCGCACAGAGCATGGCTTTGGCTTGGGCTTGGACTTGAGCGTCGACATTTGTTGACTTTGTCTTTGACTCGTGCAAGATGCGCTGCAGCATGACGCATTAAATCAATGCAAATCGCACACTCTCGGCTGTGACATAAAGCAAACGTGCTGTGGGCAATCACTTGTGTTGTAGGCAGCTGGATGTTGTGTGGTTGTGCAAATAAATGGGTTTTAAAAAGAGTTGGCCAAATTTACATGTGCTGCAGGGTGCTACGTTTTATTCACTTAGAGAGCTTTATAAGCACCATTGTGTTGAATAAACTATTCCTGTCCTGACTTGTGCTGTATGTTACTTCAGTACATTTTGGCAAACATGATATGCGGCTACTTTAGGTCAAAAAATGAAATTTTTTAATAATAAAACTGACATGGCTGCTGTTCTGTCATTTGCAATATCCTTTATACTTTGCTGTGCTGTTTAGTAACAGCCGACTGAGACATCAAATAGCAGAACGGTAAGAGTGAGGTGAGGTGTGCGGCGCATGATTGCTGGCAAAATAAAGCAGTAGCATATTTTTGATTGATGCTTGGCAATAAGTCTCGAGACTGTTTCGTTTGTGAAATTTTATTAAAAATGTATTTTAAAATTCAATAAATACGTCTGGCAATGCGCCGACTGTGGCTGACATGACAAGTGTAAGCCAACATGGCTTTGGCCGACGCCAGCTTGACTTTTGTCTACTTTGGCTTATCTGCATGCATGGAAATTAATTAAATGCCAAATGCAAATTGTTTAAATATCTTAACTGCAACACACAATGGCCAATCAAATTTTTTGTAATCAATTTTGTTTATAGGCGCAGCACGTTCACCTGTTTCGAGCTGTTTCAGCATACAAATTATATAAAGGCAAATATTTATGCAGGCAAACAAATGCAAGTGCAAATACGCAAATAAACCAAACAAGGAAGTCTAAATAAAGGCAAAACAAAGCGAACTCACAAAGGCAATCACACAAAATATGTAGCTACTTTCTGTTATTTGCAATTGTTTAATAAATAATAAGCGCGGAAGCAATTATGCATTAGTCAAGGCAAGAACAACACAACACAACATTACACAATAACAACAATTCAAGAAATGCGCATATTCAGCTGAAGCAACATTTTTTTCTTTTTTTTTTCTTTTGCCTACCAAAATGACGACGTAGATGATGGTGGCACAGGACCCAACGGAAGCGCAAATCATTTTGATAGTCCGTGGTTCGTGGCGAGCGTTGATAAGTTGTTAGCTCAATTAATTTATTTGCTGCTTTGTTAGTATTTTTGCTGCTGTACTTTTGTGGCTCAATGCCTATTGTGAACTTAAATAAATCAACTTGCATGCCGTGCCTAATTATTGACAGCTGCGTTCTGCATTCTTGGCGGCACGGCAGCCACGTCTTTGGAAACTCTTTGTTGCTGCCCCAACGTCTGACGTCTGCTGGCACATTGATGCTGCTTTGGCATAAACGAAATTGTTATTGATTTGTTGCGACGCATGTGGCTTTTGTGCGCCGCTAAGCTCTACACTGCTTGGCGCTGCGTGGCGGCATTTAAAGCATTTGTATTGATGCTTGGCAACTTTATTTGACATTTTACTGCAATAAATTGTTTGTTAGAAATTTTCACAGGAATGCTACAGAAATGCTGCTTAATGTAGGAAAAATGAAAACTCAAATCGTAAGTGAGCATTTCCTTTTCGATTATAATCTGAGATTTAATTTTATACAATTGTGACACTACTTTGCGGATACAATCATTGTGGGGAACAGTTGATGTCAGATTAAACAAAAATTAAACAGTTCGATTTTTGTTTTTTAGGCCATTAAACGAAATATGGTTGGATTTTCAGTGAAGCATTGTTGGAAAGGCAAATGAACTAGATTCAGAGTCATAATCAATCATCATTAGTACTCAGTGCCTTATTGAAATTACTACAGTCAGCTCTTGCCCAACAGTGCCAGCTCAAACTCATCTCCGCTTTGCCATAGTATTTAAGCAGTGCGCACTAATAATTCCCCAACATTTGGAAATTGTGGGGATTGGCGCGCCGAACGCCTTAAGTCGCATCGCAACAGCTTCTTTACTTTATTTTTAGTAAGCATTAAATGTTTTTACTTTTATGTTTTTATGTTTATTTAGTATTTGCTTAAATTTTGACGCTTTTGTGATAGTAAGAAATTCATTTCTGAAGAAGCTTACAAAGTTTGATAAAAACAATTTCGAGGATATATACCCACACACACGTGCAATTTGCTGGAAATTGTGTTAAGCCATAGCAAAATTCAAACCACTCCAAATGCTGCCTATAAATAGCAAATTATTTTATTTGTGTTGAGCTCGAGATTTTCTGCTAGGCAAAGGACTTTGTCACCCACACACGCGGCGTCTATGAATATATAGTAAGAACGTAGCCCCAAGCCTTGCATAAATAATGCAAGCACGGAAATAAATTTCAACAATAAAAAAATGCTTTTGCATTGGTGTCTCAAATAAATGCGAACAATGTCGCTTCCTGCAGGCTGCTTTATGTCTGCTTAACTCATAAAAAAAGCGTCATACAAAAGACTAATTCGCAATTAATTTTTATTCAGCGAAACTAACGACGTATAAATGATTTTATTTTCATATTGTTGTGTGTGATAAATAAAATTCGATGTGCGTTGCGGACATACGCCAACGAAAGTAAATGGATATGAAAATTGCAGCAGTTAATTGTTGTAAGATTGCCAAGTCTGCAGCATAACTGTTAAAATGCGGCAGGCTCGACGTTACCGAACAAACTGTATTTCGATTTCTCGACGGACATGCGCTGCATTGTGTAATCTTTTTAATGCTGCTCGATTTAACATGTTCGAGAGCATCGCTCAGCAGCCGTTTACATAATCAAACTATGCAACATAAAACGCAACTTACATAGGGCCATAAATATTTTATCGCATTATTGAAACACCAATCAACATAAAAAATGCCAGTCAAGCGCAGATCCTGCGTTAAAATTTATAATTTTGATAATTTTTATTTGCTGACAATTTATTTTTATACTTCGTTTTTATTTAGCTGCAGCGCGGATAAGCAACTCCCAAGGCGCTGCTGTTGACATCAATTTCATTTCGGCATACTTGATGATTTTCAGGCGAAATAATCTGTTCACGCCTTTGGCGCATATTTTACGCATTATTTTACGTCGAACCAATAAAAGCAATAAAGGACCAGGCTGTCATCATTATGTCGCCATTGCAAGTTATTTTTCCATGGAATTTTTTATTTTTAACTACGCGTTGTGTTAGCAAAAAAAGAAAGAAAAAATGGAAACAAAAATTATTTGCATTGCGTATAAATACTTCCAGAAGCCAGCATCCCTTACATTATAAGCATGTGCATGCGTCAATTTTTCTTTCTTGTCAGGGGCAAAATTTGCCAATTTAAAGCCAAAGTGAAATTTCGCAACTTGCTTGATTGACTTAATTAAAAGTCACACTAGGTGCAAGGTTCCACCGCCTTACTGCAGCACATAGTGCACACCTATCTTTCTTTCTGATTAAAAAGCAACGGCAAATAAACAAATGAAGCAAAGAAAGAAAATATGCAAAACAAAGTTATTTAAGTTTTCCGAGATTGCATTATGCAGTGGAATTCCCTGCAAGAATCAAAACATGTTTACAACTCTTGGCGCGTTACTCGAGCATATTGCTTCAGTTGACTTGGCTCCCTGTTTTTTTTTTTGTTTTTTGTTTTTTTTTTTTTTTTTTTTTTAATTTTATTTTGCTTCTATTTGTCAGCTCTTGTTTTTGTGAAAATATTAAAATCGAATGCAGCATCAAACGTGCTTGGCTAGCATTTTGATTTGTTTTTCTAATGACTTCAGAATTAATGAATAAATGTGCTGCAAACACTGCACAGCTAAAGGACAACAACTCTTGACCTCTTGCTTTCTTTGGCATCTTTTTTTTCTTTGCGTATGGGTTTGCGTTGTTTGACAGCTGTTGAACGGATATTTCGGCAAAACCACCCGATTAAATTACATTTCATTTTATTAAAGTACAAGCAAATTACCTGCAAGCAGCTGCCGCGCATTTGAAGTATTTTTGCCTAGTTTGGAGGCACCACAGCTAATTAGTATTTTAGTGGCATGCCAAACTAACAGGAAAAAGCTAAATGTGTCATGTACACTATTTTCTGGCAAGCAAAAGACTTTGTTAGCTTCGTGTTTGAGTATTTTGAGTTTGACTATTTATCAGCACAGGGCGCAGCGTAGTTGAACACGAGCGCTGCTGCATGTCAATCGGTTTGCATTAAAGATGTCAAGGCAATGCTATTAAATTTCAGTTGCTAATGACGCCAAAGCGAGAAGCATTAACTGAATGCTGCACAATCGTAAAGCACAAGGCAATAAGCTGAAATCGTAAGCTCATCCCTCAAATATTTCATTATGCTATACATTTCAGTAAACAAATGGCAAATCTGCACGTATTATCGCCTCCATGCCGCTGAGAATATGAAATTCTTTACTGCGCTTTGTTTTGGGCTTAGCACAATTTCATTAGGATCTGCTCGTGGCTTGCCAGCGCATTACATAATTCGTGCACGTGGCAACGCAAATCCGTCAACGAAAAGCATCATGCTGATAAAACCGAACATAAGCCGCACTACTTGGCCCAAGTGCTTAGCTCACCAAACGATTAGTGCGACAGAACTTGCCTTGGCGACAGGCCAACTGCGGCTCGCAGCCGCCTAAAACTATGCAATGCGTTTGGCCTGGGTTCTGCATGTAAAGCGCACAAATTGCATACATTTTATGTGCTATCATAAGTCGGGGCGATTGCTGTGGATTTGCCAGTCGGCAGATAAGTCACTCAACTCCGCGTGTTGCGGACCTGTCGGTGAGCATGTAAAGTCCGCTTATCGGTTTGTTTGGCCTATTTAACGCAGGCACTTCCACTTGGCAACTAGACGTGGTATGGATCTGCCGCTTGGAAGGTTGTCATTTTTGTTGTTTATTGGCTTGGGAATTTCCATGGCATAAGGACAGACAGCCTTGGCTATTGTGGTTTAGTTGTTGTTTAGTTTTTTTTATTTATGTATGCGGCCACAATTTAATTCGATGCAGCCGCTGTGGGAACTATGATATGCTTAAATTGGGTTATGCAGCGAGCGCACATTGCCATGTCTGAAGTTGAACAGTTGTAAGCAGAGTTAAGCCGAAGTTACATCAGGTGTCAGTTAGTATTAAGTGAGATTAACACATCAACATGGAGTTAAACTATTTTTGCTGCTGTGCTGACTCAAGTCAAAAGTATTTTCTAGGGCACACACTAAGCAAACATTTTTTGTTGTCAAGTGGTTTTTTATTCTGTTATTACTTATTATGCAGGCAAGCATGACTGTTACTGATTGATTGTTTGTTCAGCTTGGCAAATGTATGCATTACGCATAAAAATAGTTAATATTGGCTTCCCGTTAGTTGACGCTTACTTTTACCAAAATTTAAGCATACAGTTTCACTGAGGCCAAACCGAGTCTGGCATATGTGACACAAAATCCTTTTCGCTTCTCATATGAACTAATGTCAGCCTGCGGCGCATAATAGCAATAAAAATTCAATTTCCGTTGCCTGAGTACAAATCCCCAGCCATACGTAGAACGCATGTCTGCATATACCCAAAAAAAAAAAATAAATAAATAAAAAAGCAAAATATACTTATGTGAAATAAATCAAATACCTCTGGATCCCAACTAATGCGGCGCGTGCCAAATTTAATTTTTATTTTACACTCTTGTGTTTATTTTTTAGTTATTTTTTGCTTACAAAGTGTGTTAGCACTTTACAGACACATGGCTTTGCTCTGTTGCCAGTAGGGAAAATAAACATTTGCGTGAAAAATCGACATTAAAGAAATCATGAATGAAACTGCGAAAAACTAAGAAGCAACAGTTGTGCGAATGTTTACATTTTGATTTGTGGCTGTGTGCTTTTGTTTGTGGAACGCATTGTGGCATGCATTGGCGGCCAGGTGCCACTGGGGAATTTGCAGCGCAGGCGCATGGCGCGCACGTGGTGGACTGCGTTTGGCTTATGTGGCTCCGCCGGTGCCACAATTCATCTGCGCAATTTTGGCGCGCTGGCTACTGTGTATACCCCTTAGAAAAATGAACATGGCAGCCGCATGTGTGTGTATCGCGTTGAGTATACATGCTTTGTTTTTGGTATCTTAGCATTATACTTTTTTTTTTATATTTTTTTCTTGTGTGCGTTTTTGGTAAAACGCTTTGGCGCCAGTTTGTATGGTTTTGCCAAATTAGTCCTTTGCACGGATTCGCGAGAAGCGGTCGTACAAATTCGGCGCTCCATATGGCCAAGAGCTTATAAATGGACAATATTTCAAAAAGATTGTTTAAAAATTAGAAAAATATTTACCTAAAAAAAGCTGCTTACATTCCAAGTGTAATATTAAATATTTTATAGTGTAATAGTGTTGAAATAAAAAAAAATTCAAAAAAAGAAAAAAAAAAGATCAAAAACAAACCGAAAAGTTGCACATCAAAAACATAAGCGAAAAAGTTCTTAAGCAACAGCAGCAAGTAACTCAATTGAAAAACAAAAAGTTTTGTGTCTGCTTCAGTGGCCACTTGCTGCACTGGATTTCTGTAAAGTCTGTGGCTAAGAATAAAGCAACTTTTGACTTTTGTTGTCAGTTGCAACAATTTTGCTGCTGCGTCTGCTGCTGCCGCTTCCGTCACTAATGCGGCCACTGCTGCTCCTGGCTGGATGCTGCGTTCGCTGTTTTAATACATAATTCATTTGTAAGTTGAAATATTGTTGAATTCCATTAAACCCAAAGCGATAAATCACTTGGAAAAGTCAAGCATAAAATTGTGCTAAACGCATTTTAAAGGCCTAATTTTACGTGGCTGTGTTTTTGTAATATTTACGTACGCCTGTGCGCATCTCTTGCGGTTTGGGGTTTCAACAATAAAAGCCAGCCACGTGCCTTTATGATTTGATTAATCGGATACTTGATCGGCTCAAGCTAAACTGTTTTATTGTTTAGCTTAAACTACGTGCAATTTTTTCGGTGGTATGTTCAAAATTTACGACTTACATGAAAACCATTTAAAAGTCAAAAGAAATTATTTTCATTATAACATCAGCAATGCTTTAAAATATAAAGTAAATTTATGGGACAACAATTTTTAAAGACATTAAACAAAGCAACTCAACTTTAACACATGTAGATGATCGATTTATATAAAAAAAAAAAAAAAAATATTTTAAATTTAATATTGGTTCATCAATTGGTTGAGGAAAAAACATGACATGGATTGATTTTGTGTTTTTTCTAAAAATATATTTTCTAAATATATATTTAGATGAGCCATCTGGTTCCACAGAAAAATAATAGTTCCATACCGATTTCACCGAACAATTTACGAATATATGGAATTTTTATAGCTTAAAATCACAATATTCGGAGAAAAATAAGAAAATTATGAAGGCAAAAAATTTTAGAAATTCAACATCAACTCGCTTTGGTTCGAATTATAAATTTTTGAAGTTAAAAAAGGTTTAAGCCATATTCTTTTAATAAATGGACAAGTTGGTCTCTTGAATTAATTTTTCTGTACGACTAACAATACATTTCGAAATAGCTGCAGTCTAGATTTTTTTATGCGTTTTGTTTGAGGCCACTAAGCCTAAGCAGTTTTCGTTTATTTTTCTCTTTAACATTGCAATGTCGCACAGCTCAGGAAATCTTTGTTCTCATTGCTGTTGTTTTCCTATTTTTTTTTTTTTTTTTTTTTTTGTGTATGAGCTGAGCTGAGCCTGGTTCATTTGGCAGAATGCTAGTTTTCATTTGTCGCAAGGGAGGGCTGAAACTCATTAACTCACAAACAAAGTGTCTTTTATATTGTAACAATTTCGTTGCTGCCGCCTACACTAAGTCCAATACCAATTATTTCTATGAACTTGGTGAAGTTTTTTCGGTACTTCACAATTCGCAAATGGAGAAAGGAAGCTGGCTTAAATTCTGAACAATGAAAATGTTTACAAAATTCAACCTAATTGGCTGAAGCAAAAAAAGAATCAAGGTAGAACATGGTTTGCTGAAGGTAGAAAAACTCTTACAAACTCACTGACTCCCAATATAACGGTTAAACTGTTTAGTGCAGCGTTTAGTTTAAGGAAATAAGTATAACACAAATTCTTATAACAAACGATGGGATGCTTCATCAATTTCATTTCAAAACACTTAATGCTATCGCAGAATCATTGAATCTTTTTTCTTAAAAACAATTTTCTATAATCATCAACATCATCGTCGTTGACGTTGGCATAACAGCTCAAGAGCTCAAAAGCCTTAACATCACATGTCACATTTTACTTCCAAACTGTTGGCAGCCAGTTTTTGCGTAATCGGTTGGTATTTGCTTCTTGGCTGGTAAGTGAGGATATTTTGAGGCAGCTTTGAATGTACAACAGCTGTCACAAAATAATGTGCTCTCGATTAATGAAGCGGAAACTATATACTCACTCCATTTCAAATTAACCAAACTCATAGTGCAGTTTATTGAATATCTTGATGTTCTGAGCTCTGTCAATTCACTTTAGATAAGCGCTGAACACGTTCATATGAACGCAGCAAGTAAAAATTTATTTTCATACAACGCAAATGGCTAAGATAAAAGTAACTAGCTTAAAAAAGAAAGGAAATTATGATGTACTTAAAACAATAGATAAAAGAAGCTTTAAATATGAAAAATGAAATCTATGCCCAATTGCTCTCTTCGCTTGGACTAATGTTCGGTCATTGTATGACCGCTGGGTCTCCCTTTGTGTGCCATCAACTGCTGCACAACATTGATCAATAAAGGCTACCCAAGGCTGGCGCATTGAAATTGATTTCATTCACAATCACCTTTTTAAAAGCTCCCAACTATTTTGCACAATCAAAAAAACAATAAATAAATAAATAAAATAAAATAAAATAAGAAGAAAAAGAAGAAAATCATGAAAATTAATTTAAGCCATTCATGCGTATAAAATGACGAAAATTTATCAAAAGGGAAAGCAAAGTAGGCAACCCTAAGTGCTGCCAGCTTCACGCCCTAGTCATGTGAGCAATGCAAATTACGTGTAAGTAGCTAAAAAATGAAAAATTTAACTTTTGCTTTTGTGCCAAAGTAACCCAAAATACGAGTATTGCTGATATACACGTGCATACCTAAGATCAGCGCAAGAAAGCTGACGATGAAGTGCCAACTCATAAACTATTACGCTTCATCTACTGAAGATAAATTTCACCCTTAAGCTTAATAATTTGCAATATACAAATTTCTTTCCTTTTTTTTCTGTATTGTTTAATGCTGCTTTTGCCGTTATTCTTATTAACCGCAAAATGTAATAAATTGAACATGCACATACCATACACAAAAAGGGGTTAAAGCGGCGACCCAGCGACGGGCGGCTAAGGACATGCAATGCTTTGCTTATGGCGCACATAGCGTACAACATGAAACTTTTTCTTATAAAACAAAAGTTATGACACAACAGCAACAGCAACAAAACAAGCCGACACTGTCAAGGAAGTGTGAAGTATGCGTGTGCGCGTGCAGAGTAAGCTCATGCAGCAGACGCAGGCGGTGGCTTGCGGTCGCATTATATGTATAACACGTCACTCATTGTGCTGAGACGTGCTGAGTAGCGACGCATTGCCTGTCTGCCTGTCTGCCTGCCTGATGCTTCTGTGGCTGCTGTGCTGCTGCTGCTGCTGCTGTGCCTGCTACTGTGTGAATTTGACTTCTATCGTGTGTGCGAAATGAACAACACGTCGTATACGTGTTAATTTGTAGCAAGCCGTGTGTTCATGCGTGCGCTTTGTATATGCAATGGAAACAATTATAAAACGTTAATTAACCAAACACACATGTCACACAGCGCTATTCCGGCGGCGGGTGGCGTGCATTTCATTTTTATTGCCTGACAGACCTTTTAACTTCTGTGCAGCTTTCACCTGACCGAGCAGAGCTGGCTCACACTCGCAACGTAAGCAATCTTCAATCTGCAACTTCGTTTGCCTTTTGCTTCACTTCAATTTTATTTTATGTTGGCTTTGATATCGTTTCTGATTTGTTTTTTGCTTTATGACTGCATGGTTTGTGTGTGCGATACATCAAACCGTAATTAGTTGTGGCGCATACGTGAGTTCGCGGCGCGATTATTCGCATGTCTATCTCATTATCTGCTCAGATACATTTGTCATATGGTAGACCGCTCGCGCTGTTGCATGTCTGCAGGTGAGACATGCCGTCTCTGCCTGTTAGGTTCGTGAATTTTGCGCTTGTTTGGGCACTGACTGTAATTATGTTGTGTGATTACCAAGTGAGAACCAGGCTAAATGATTGACTACATTATGCTGGCTTGCGGTTTAGCTGTATCATGTGTTATTCACGCAGCCTGCGCAGACAACTAAGGTTGACAATAACCATGTCGCTTGACAGTGTGTGGCAGTCAATACGTAGGCTTAGGTTCGTTCCGGATTTGCACAATTTTCAAATGCCCTAAATGTCTATTTCGAGCGCGTAGACAAAAGCAACTCAAAAAATATGTCTGATATGAGCCCTTGGGGCTGAGTGAGAGGCCTGCTTTGTATGCCGATAAGATTGGCAATCCTTGCTTAGATATAAGATTGATGCCAGTTTTTCGCTCCTTTGACATTAGCATGGCTACAAATGCGTACCCAAATTACATCAGACCCTAATTGACATTTCGCCATCTGAATCATTAATCACTTTATTAAAGATACTTGCCGAAAAAGTCTGTTTTCCTCAGACACGCATAGACCTGAGAGCAAAAGGAGTCGTCACAAGTCAGCTGCTGGTCTTGAGGGAATTAACAGATAAGGGTACAAACAAAGTCTCAAATTTAAAAATTTGTTGGCATAATCCATGTATGCTTATGTATTTCTTTGTGTACCCAAATTATTCCTTTTATTTTAATTTATTTTATAAAACCTCCTCCACTCTTTTTTTTTTCCTTCAGACCAAACGAAATATAACAAAGTAAAATTAATTTTTACCATAATTTGTAACTTTTAGCTAATTTATATTTTCCCTAATTTGGTATAATATGCAAACATATTCGGTTTTTCTTATTCTAATGAAAAAAGAAAAAAAAACAATAAAAAAAAAAAACAATAAAAAACAAAAACAAAAAACAAAAAAAAAAACCCAAGAAAAGAAAATTCCATAAAAAAAATCTGTTAGTAAAAGTTGGGGCATTAAATTATCATAAATCGCAAATTTTGTGCTGTGTAAAGAAAAACAAAAAGCAACATCTGCATAGAAATTATTTATTTTTGTCGCTGGCAACAACAACAAAAACAGCCACAGCGACAAAAGTATAAAATATGTAATCCTAGATGACCAAATTGTGTCAACTCGAATGCCTTCTAATGTCGCCAAGGTTGAATTTTACAAAGAATTCGTCTGCTTTTGCTTTCACTGTTGCTCGCTGCTGACTGGCCTTTCCAATTTTGGTTTTTTTTTTTTTGCGAAGTCTGGTGTCAGTTTTCTCCCCCTTTTGTTTTTACACTAATTCTATTTTTTAGCAGACTTTTAACGCCGCAGGTTGCCAGGTGAGCGACCACTTAAGCAATGCCGCAGGAAGACGCATCATCTAGCCGAGTCGGCTTGAATCGAATTGAAGTCTCGACTCATTTTAATTTGATTTATAAGAATTTGTTTTTCATTATTATTCTTGTGCAGTTGTTTTATGTTTTACTTCTTTTTTAAAATTTTTTTACCTTTGATTCTGTTTTAATTTTTTTTATTATTTTTTTGCGGTTTAATGTTGTAAATTGATATTTAAGGCGCCTTAGGGCGGATTTACTTTGGACAGCTCTAGTTAAGTCACTTTTTTTTTTATCGTATCACATGGTTTTATGTTTTACTTTTTATGCGTAACTTACTCGTGCATTGTGGGAGTTAATTTGTGGCTAAAGGCATTAGACCATTAGAACAGGCCACTGGCACATGTTTTTTGGTCAAGACGTTCACACACTCACAAACACAACTAGTGTACACTTGGTGTGCGGCTAAAGCTTGACTGGAAAATCTTTGTTCAATTTTGTAATTGCTTTGCGCCTCATTGTCTACTAAGTGCACAGTCACGTCTAGCGCTGCGCTCCATTGAAATTTCAATTTGCTTAGAAAGTGAAACTGCTATACAGAAATACGGGAATCCCCTAACAAGCTGACGAGACTATTTACAGTAAATTCGTTTTTTTTTTTTAGGTATGTCAAACAATGCCCTTGCATTTTTCATTGAGTGGGAAAAAATTTCAACAGTCTGTAGTTGCGGCTTTTGGCTGAACCTATTAAAGCTCACTTATCTCGTGGCAATATGATTTAAGCTTCTTGTTTTTAAACCATCTTGCTGCCAATCAAACCCATTTCAACGCATGATGCAGCCTAAAATAAGGTTTTACGAGTAGCCATTCAAGAACTCTAAGAACTACATAGAAAATAAGTTGCAGATAATTGCAGCAATAAGCTACGTCAATATAAAGGAAACTGCCTTTTTTGATTTAATCGAATGTTTACGCGCCTGGGGCGGGGCATTAAATCGGCGATAAAAAATGAGAAAAAATCGTCACTTGTAGGCCAGATTTGGCAAGTAATAATAATCAACTGAAATAAATCCACGTAATCATACCACGAAATGAGGCACGTAGCAAATGTTTGCCCTTTTGTGCCATAAAAAAAGAAAGCATCAAGCCTTACTGTACATGCCATATTACTGCAGCGATGTTGCCAAAAAGCACTCACTAGCAACTAATATCCGACCCGAGCCCAGCCAACACTTTGGCGCTACTGCAAAAACTGTGCACAGCGTGCCAAATAGTGGTCGGGGTCGTGCTTAGATGATTGAGCGCCAAAAAATGGCTGCAACCCAAAGCCACAATAAAACCCAACAAAATTTTGTTTCAATTCAATTACACAAAGTAAATCCGCTGGGAACGATCCATGACAGGCAACGCAAGTAACTCAAATTTACCAACGTTCGAAAACCATTTGGCAAACATTCGATTGTTGCTGTTGCGCGTAAAAAAAAAAACATAAAAAAGAAACGAAAAAATTCAATTCCACTTTAACCAAAATAAAAACAGAAAAAAAAAAAGAGCAACGGAATGTTGACGCGACGGATGCGCTAAACAAAAGCCATTGGCGATATTGGCGCTGAGCACGCATCAGTTGGCATCAATTGAAAACTGTATGAGATGAGTGGCATTTCTAATAAGCAAGTGAAGCTGGAAGCTGTGGAGGTGCTGGCTATGGAGCTCATAGCTGTGGAGATATGATGATGGTGGCATTGACATGCTGGCGGCATTCCGCTGCTCACATTGATAGTTTCTGGTACTGTGATTGTCAAAATTGCTCAAAACGGAAAAGAGTTGAAGCGGATTAATTGCCTGGAAGTGTGAACAAGTGAGAACGGACAGCTGCTAAATTTCTGCGCCATAGGGGCAGCGCATATAAATTAAATGATTTTTAGTTGCGCAGCAATAAAGTTGATGAATAGATATGATAGCTGAATGGAAATATAAGTGAGTGAATCAATGGTCTGAAGCGCATAAAAGTTTGTCTTATAGGCATACAGAGAGAAAAATATGCAGAAAAACAATTGAATTGATATACTCAATAAAATTGTTTATGTGATTTTGGACCGAAATATATTCATATGCGTATGATCAGCAAGCATCGCCGCAATTTAGTTGGATGGCTAGCGAAGTTCCACTTTGTTGTAGTTTAATGTATCAATTGTGTTAGTCAAAAACTGCAGAGGCAAACGTTTTTCTGCCATATTCCACCTTTAGTGCTGCCATGCGAAACGCTGTCACTGTAAATTTTTAATAAAATACCGACAAGAATTTATTGTTACATGTGTTCTGGCGCAACAGTGCCAAAACTCCACCCGTGACAGCCGTAAACATTGCCAATAATTTCAACTTCATTTGGGGTTCATTGTGAGCATGTGGCTCAGTTCCGAAATTTTATGGCTTTCTATTGTAGTTGGCAGCCAATCTAATTGAATGAAACTTGGCACTTTTGGCATGAATACTCGGCAACATTTGCTCGCAACACTTAATGTCCCTTGCGGTTACAGAGACAATTTTTGGGACACACATTGAACAATGGCAATTAAGTGCTGCTGCCACTGACGGCTGTTATCTTAAATTTGAACTTAATTAGGAAACAAAATGTGTACAAAACATAAATAATTATATACTCAAATAAAAACAATATCAACAATTGCCACGTGACCTAATTTGATTTTACTGGGTACCTCCCCCATCCATGCCTACTCCTTTGCTTTTGGTTTTGGGTTTGCCACTCAACCGTGGTCAAAATAATGAACCAAGAAAATAGCTTCAAAATAAAACAAGCAAAACAAGAGCCAAAGCAATGCCAAACAAGGAAACATCAACATCATTTGTGGTCACTTTCACTGCCTGCTCTGCCGGAGCAGCAAATTTACCTGGAAAAAGGATAACGTCGACATAAACCATTTACAATGAAATGTTGCTGCAAATTAATCAACATGTCTATGGCAAAGGTTTGGCTTTCTTTTGTTGTGTTTGTTGTTGTTGTTGTTGTTATTGCTGTTATTGTGCAATAGGGGCGTTGAAGTGTGGAAAAACAATGTTTTTTATTTCTCGGTTACAATTTGAATACGACATAGAAAGGGCTGCGCATGATTCGATAGGGAATTGTCATTTCTATTGGCTATGTTCGGCTTAAGTAGATCGAACACACCGAGCATGGCTTCCAAAATCTAATAAGGCAGGTGATGACAATATTGCGTATCACATGATATAGATACGTGTATGTTAACCTTTTGTTTGGGCCTGGAGTGATTGTTGGCTTTAAGGCGCAGCAGGCAGCTGACTTTAGAAATGTAAATCAAACAAGGTATTTTCATTTCTGTCAATATTTTTAGCCACATATAGGACCATTCATGCATACATGTGTTTGTACTTTTGTTCTTTCATTGGAGTATGCTTCAAATTATATTATATATCGTGTGCTGTGGGGGGCTTGGAGCCACTTGTTAATAAAATAAAGGTAGAAGGCAATTTCCATGTACAGCTTAGTGTTGAGCATTGTAAACATGCTGCTATGACATGCAATGCTGACAATTTTGTATGAACTCTTACGTTCAGCTGTCAATCCATTTGCAAAGTTTATTGTATGGGGAAAAAAAAACGAACGTGTCTCGCTATGTGAGGCAATTCTGTCTGCTGACAAAGTCCACGCTCACGCAGCATTTTTCATTTGCCACACTGTGCTGCATTTACAGCTAAATTTTAGCGACGATTCTGCTTAAACGACCTACACTGTTATGCTCGAATAAACAACAAACACTTTAAAACGCTACAATGCGAAGTAACCCACACAGCACAATGGGGACTGGATTACCCGTTTGGGAAACTGACAGCCGCTAAAATTATCGTACGCGCTCGCACAAAAACCCAGACAAGACAAGCATTTATGCAGAACAATACATTATCGACTACAACAGCAATAGCAACAACAGCAGCAGCAACATTGTCATCGTTATTATGCTCAACAACACCAACACAGCAGCATTACTCCCAATTTGCAAAAGCAAGTGAAACGGTCTCAGCAGCGCCGCGTGTATCTCCTGACACTGATGCGCTACGCTTTCACGCGCATCCTGTCGGCGCTACACCTGCTTTAAATTAAAGCGAAAGCGTAAGCTATATGTCTTTTAGTCCTGTATCGAATTGCCATAAAATGAACCCAAGACAGCAGACATATCGCGTACGATGCTACTTAGTTTATATTGACAGCCTGTCAGCGTATCTTATCACTCTCAGACAGCTCAGCGTAAAGACAGCAGACAGATGCTGGCACAGACTGTCTTACTTTAATGGGAATTGTTAGGCAACCAGACGTACACACACATACACACACTCGCTTGCCACGCGCTTAACAAACGTCAGCGTACATACACATACTTCCATATGTATACATATGCATATACATATATGCATGCAAATTCAATATGTAACATATATCCTTGCTGACACTGCTGATTTCTTTGCCTGTTTCAAGTTATGTCAGTTATTTCATTTCCTACTTGCTGCTGCTGCTGCTGTGCGAGAACAACAAATACAAACACAAACACCACATGGCACCGGTAATTGAATTTTCTCAACGCTAAAAACAAAAAAAAAAAAAAAAAGCAAAAAAAAAACCAAATGTTCATGTCCTGTAGCAAGATAAAGGGAAAGCAATGAAGGAAAGCTATTATACATAACATGTATATGTGAGGGCTGCATGTATTTGATTGCAAACAATTATTTTCATTATTGCTATTTTTTAAATATCCTTTTCGGTTTGCGTTGCTGTTTAAAGATGTTTGTCAGCTGTACGTGCGGCAATAGTTGCCACATCTGAGTATCTGCGCAATATATTCTAACACCAAACTTTTGATGCATATAATTCCATTATTAGAAAAACTTTTTTTTTCGATAGCCACAGGTCGAGTTTACTTTGCAGTGGGTGGGCAGCACTAAATTGTCTGCTTTTGCACATGACCCCGAAAAATTGCTCGCTTTGGTCTACACTTGATGTGTATTTGTCATGCGAGACAAATCAAGTCCAGTTCAACAACATGAACTCTGACTCTTCAAATAATGACAGCTTATGTCAAAAGATAAAAATAAAGAAAATATGTATTGTAAGTAAAATATCAAGTAACTCTAGGCAAATGTAGGGTTGCAGACGGTTAGCAAAAGTTAAAAAGCAAATGCAGAAAAAGGTTCAACCATTTTTACTGCGTTGCACACGTCGCAATGCCTTTCTTATGCCATTCGAGCCAGTCAGTGCGCCGTCGTCTCGGCATTAATAAAGTTTCACTTAACACGGCGCTTAATTCCTTTATGCTGTCTAGGCGCTTAAATGATTTCTCGCCTCTGGCTTAACACTTGCTTTGTGCGTGCGCACTCGCGGCTTTTGTCGGCGCCAGCCACAGTTGTCAGTCGTCAGCTGACAGCCGACAGCCGACAATTACCAGCTACCAGCCACCAGCCCAGGCCAGCCGAGCACAGACACTCTCGGCATTAACAGCTACAGAGCGCTTTAAGCCTTTAATGGGCACTTCGCGGCATTTTAACATGTTCAATTAATTATGCACATCAACATTAATCAGTTTTATGTTTTAATTGTTGAAATTAATTTCATTCAGCAAAGAAAGCCAACAGCCGACTGCCAACAACCAACAACCGACCGCCAACAAGCAAAGAACACTCGTCACAGAAACCGTTAAAAAAGAATTTTCAGCCATCATTGGCATTCATTTAAAATGCGCCACCGTGCGACTTTTAAAAAATTAAATAAATATTTGGCATCTGGGTAATTTATTATTATTTTTGCTTAATTCTGCTTCGATTTTTCACATTATTTATGGCCGAATTTCGCATATTTTAAGTATGCATTATCCTTTTTATTAAGGTCCACTTCGACGCCATAACAGAAGGACGGGCATAAGCACAGACGACTTTGGAGAGATGTTAATTTATCATTATTGCTTAATTCTGTTTTGATTTACCACGTTTTTTATGCGAAAATTTCGCATCTATTATGATTGCATTATTCTCTTAATTGACTTTAATTAAGATTCACGTCAATGCCATACAGTGGGACAGTAATAATCATAATCCGACTTTGAGCAAGGACACTAATCTTGATTTTTAAACTTTGAATTAAGTTGGCCAAACTGATTTATCCCTGCATCGTAAGCATTTAGAGCCCGCTACTAAGAATTTCACAAATTATTTGATCATTTAAATAGTACGTGCGGTTTTTGACTAGATGCTGTTGATATTTTTTAAATGACCCAATATACAACACGCGTCCACTCTCTGCTTGTATCTGCTTGTCTTCAAATTATGTGGTTAGTTTGAAGAGAGGATATCAGATATAATTTTGGGTTTTTAACCAATTCTGACAACTGTCATAAAATTTTATAAAATAAAATAGTTGAGCTTTTTATTAAAATTGAAAATAAAATCAAACTTTCTTGCGGAAGTCATGGAAAATGTATATAAAACTTTTAATACGCATCAAGTGAAATATGTTAAAAATGCAAATGCAAATAATCAGCAGTCATATATGCCAAGTTGATTTGAAGCTGGAAAGCCATAAAATTGACAAAATATAACACACATAAACATTTCATTCAGCAATCCGCCATAGCATATCGCAACCACCAAACTGCTGCTGCTTCTGACATGTGAAAAACAAAAATATTGTTACAAAAAAAAATTTATGAAATAAAAAGCTGCCACGTCAGTGATAATAACTTTTGAAGGCAAATAATGCAAAGCGCTGTCAAATAACTTCGCGGGAGACTTTGAGGTCTGAGTAGTGGCTTACGAGTGAGAAAAGTGAAGGAATGCACGAAACGAGAGCATGAAGTCGTGGCTGTATGGATGACGCTTCAGTGAAAAATGTTGAAATATGAATTTGGGATGTCAAGAATAAAATATTAAAATAAAAAAAAAAAATAAAAAGTTAAATTGATTGCACAGAAGCTGCTGTGGGGCAAGAAATTTTAATAAATAGTATTTTAACTTTCGACATGAATCGAAATGGAAAAAGTTTTTATTGCATGCGCAAATATGTTAGCGGCATTGAAGCCTGAAGTGAGTGGGACATTGCTTATTCCATTAATTATTAACGTTAATTACTTTTATTCTTTGCTCCAAATTTTTGATTTATGTCAAAAAACATTTAGTGAACTGTAAAATATTTTTCGTAATGATGTTTACCCGACGGTTCAACCTGCCCTCCAGGCCTTTGTTTTGTTCATTAACAAAGCGCTGCAGTTCCGATTAATAAGTTTTCTAATGTGATATTAAATGCCGAAAACATGACTAAAAATTCTAGACTATAAAATGAGAAAAAAAATTAAAAATCTAGATAATCACTATAAATACAATCTCACTGCTGCACACATTAAATCAATTAAAGTTTGGATTTAAAAAAAACCAATTTAGTATATGCTAGAATAAGCATAAAAGTTTATTGAAAATGGTCTGCGCCACAATGGCCATGGCGTTGAATGACAACGTAAAAATTAAGTATACGCAACGTGAAATGCGCAAACAATCGAATTTAATAGAGAACTCAGAGTAAATGAAAATAAGCAAAAAAAAAAAAAAAAAAAAAAAAATCAAAATAATGTAAGGCGTAAACGACATCACATATTAAGTAGCTTAGGCGTTTTCTTATTTTTATTTTTTGATGTTTTTGACAGTCTATTATTTTGTTTATTTAAAAATCACTTTCATATTGTTCTCATTCAAAATATATTAAATAGCCACACATTACCAAAGAAAACAATCACATAAAAATAGAAAATTGCAAACAAATCAAGAATTGCTTAAAAATATTTCATACATTGTTGTGCACATAAGGGTTGGCGGTGTAGTGAAAGGTTATTTATAACATAATGCCGCGGGCACATTCACAATTAGTTGCAATGGCGAGACGTGCACACGAGTATAAGGCGTGAAAAGCAAATTCATGTTTTCGTTTTTGTTGTTGGTTTGATTTTTTCAATATATTGTTTATTTTTATTTTATTTCTTATTTACTGTTCTGTTTAGATATTTGTACATTCCGGCGTATTTTTAACTACACGTGTTTGTGATCGATAAATGCCAATCCCGTATCAATTAGGCAATGTTTAATTTTTCGTTTGTGCGCGCATACAATTACCTTTCATTAATTGAAATCTTTTTTAAAGCCAAGTAAAGCAAATATACAAAAATTCGCAGCTGGCAGCATCTCAATGTACGAATGAGTGACAACGATAGCCAGATAGAGAGAGGGAGAGAGAGAGGAAGGGAGGGTGCGCATGAGTCCGTGATAAACGCTCTTAGGCAGTCCTTCAAGAATTTCAAATATCTGCCAAAGAAATTAATCACTGTCAGCGCTCAACCGCTCAAGTGTAGCCATGTAAATTACCCAGGTTAGGCGGCAATGCGCTGGTCTTTGTCACTGCTTTGTCTCTCGATTGTCATTACCCGACGTAATTCAAATCCTAAGCAATAGTATTTGAGGCAGTGGCACAGCTGCTGCCTACATACATACATATATACTCAGTGTAGTGAGCATTTAGGAGCGTGCGTGCACGCACGTGGCAGGTGCGGCCGCGAACAAGTCGACATGCGGCACGCGCTGTGGTGCCTGCCAAAAGTTTTCAATCTCAAAGATTACAATAAAAATAGAAAATTTGCAAATTAAATGGAAAAGTTCTTTCTTAGATTAAATTATTTCGCATGAATGCATAAAGTATGCTAAAGTAATGTCATTTAAGCTTGTTGTGCATGACTTTTGAATATAATCGCATAGATGCTCGTTTTATTCATTACTTTAGCACACAATAAGAAAAAAAAAAACTATGCATGGAATGTAGTAAACTTAAAAAGGTTGCAAATGCGATTTACTGAAGTGTTATCTGCTCTTTCTTGCTTATATGTTATGTGTATACGAGTTTGACCAAAAAGTGTCAAGTTACCAATTTTTATGCCGAGTCAACCAATAAAAAAGATCATAAATTGCTAAGTTATGTGACCTTTGTTATGTGTGTGAGTTTTTGCTTCAATTTTTTTTGTTTTGCTCGTGGCTATCATTTTGCTATTTATAACCATATTGTTTATAAACGAGCAGCACGAATCATGACCTTGACTGTTTCTTTGGTTACGCGTCTGAAATTTATGCATATGTAGCTTAATTTTTTATGATAACAGTAGACATCCTACATATGTATGTAACTAGAATTCATCAACAGCAGCTTCACTGTTCCCCACAAATCTTTCCTTTGACTTTGTGTTTGTGTCTTTTTTTTTTTTTTTGTGTTCTGTCTAGTCTACCCTCATCTCCATGCAGGTTTTCTTTTTCTACAGACTTGTACGCTTACATTAGAATCTCGTAAAGTGCAGAACATGACAACTTCGTGTTTTAATATTCCAAATACTTTATTCAAAGGCAATTTGTGCGTATAACATATTCCATCGACGCTTTGTCGCAGTTGATGTAGGCAAGTTGCTTGCAATAAAAGCTGACAAAATAGCAACACAGAAAAAATATAAATTTCTCATCACGAACCAAGTTTTCACACTCACACACACAGACACACATTCGCCTGACTACACATTTCATAATCACATCAGTGTTCGCAAACGAAGAAAATTTGACTTATAAGATTTTCCTTGCCGCTTAAACAGCCTTAAATGTGCCACTGGGTCGACGCTAAACGTAGACAAAGCTCAGATCTCACACCTGGCAGCTCACAGCCGCGGAATAAACGAGTCTCGACGGTGACTACTCCCCGGATGTTATTATTACCTACAATATTATTATGGTTATTGCATAATGCTGCATGTAGGCTGCGCCTGTGTGGAAGACAAGGCACACAATTTATGTCATATTTTATTTTCTAGGTTATTTTGCATTTTTTACTTTTTGTTTTTTGTTTTCTTTTGTTTTTTTTTTTTAACTTATTTTATTTTTGCACTTTGTGTGTGGTGAGATAAACCGAAAGGCATAATTTAATACACTTGTGCAGAGGCTCTTTTCCTTTGTTTCATTTCATATACATGCAACATTTATTTATTATCTGTTTTTTGTTTTTTGTCTTTTGTTTTCTGTTTTCTGTTTTAATGAAACGTGAGTCTAACGCACATTAATCATACGCACTGTTTACGCTGTCGAGTTATGGCAAAGGGCACAAATGAGCAAACAGGAAACGAAACAACGACGACAACAGCAAAAGTTTAAAGCCAACAACGCATTAGGCAAGAAGAGCCAGATCTGCAGGTGGCATTAAATAGATTTAAGTGCTTTCTGCCTCATGTTGCAGAAGCCACAGCTCCCTCGCGCTCTCGCACACTCGCGCCTGTTGACAAATTTTTAATTGGTTTTGGGGCCACTCAGAAATTCGCTTTTGTTTATAAGATTAAATTCTTTTTTTTTTTTTTTTTTTCGTATATAAGAAATCTTGCTTGCTTGCTCGCGATAAAAAGTCATTAGTGTGCACTTGTCTTGCATGTGACAAAGACACTGCCACCGAGCGAGCATATGTGTCCCACCCCATGGTAGTCTGTCCGCCCACAGCGTGGCACATTTGGCGTGAGATGTCTGCTGTCTTGACTACCCTAAGGCCACCGAAATATATTAAGCACGCAGCTGTATCTACGCGGATTTTATTTACCGACTTAAGTATGCTGCAGTCTTGCTCTTCATTATTCTGGCTGTAGAATATTTATTTTACATAGCTGCGGAAGTTTGTGCAGCCTTTTCGCAAATACTTGCGCCTATTTAAATACTTCCAAGTCGCACGGCAACTTGACGCAGCTACTTAACTCTTCAGGTGACCTAAGAAAAGACAAACTTAATTTAAGTCGCAATAAAAGTTAAAGTAGCGACGGCATTGGGAGCAGCGAGAAGAAAGGACGGTCTCGTTAAGAAACTTCACGGCCGTGTAATTACCATAAATGGCTAAAATTGAAATCAACATTATATAACTAAAATACGAGGCAAACTCAAGCGCAAGCTGCGGGCCAGCCGAAGCTGACATAAAGAAAACTCGGTGCCACACTAAAGTTTCTTAATGAAGACTCTTGCGTAAATTTATGAGTGAGAGATGCCGCGGCTGTGATAACTTTTTATGCCAACAAGCGAACGACTCGCAGCAGCGTGTCAAATGAAAGTTAAACGACGTCAATTGCAACAAGTTGGCAATAAAAGTCTGCGACTGCGTTTGCTTAACACTGGCAACATTTGCCGCCAAGCGAATACATGATGATAAGCGATAATGTTCGGCTGTTCAAATGCGCAAAAAGAGTCTTGCCAAGTGTTAAACTGAACTTCAACGCACCACTCACACAATTGAGCAGAAGGAACGCACTCTTGACCGCGCACCTCTGCATCTATGTAATAATGACTAAGGCGAGAGCAGCAACTGACTAATCTGTGTGCATCTCTTATACAAAAACTGACTTATACGTACTAAGTCATATGCTTACTTATAACCTATGAATGCCTTCTACAACTTAATCGCATCATTTCTCAAGAGCTTAAGAGAAACTCAGTTGTCTGTTAATATTTACAAAATGCTGAAGCATCGATTATCGATTAAAACTGTTCTTGTTCGATGAACGTAATGAAGAACAACATTAGCCATTGCAGAGCTGCTCATTCCCGTGCCTGCAATAATTTAATGTGAGTGTGTACTTGATTTTAAAGATGTACTTAGCAAATTTGTGCAAACAAATAAAAAAGTAATCCCATACAAAGTGGATTTCTTGTGTCTAATGACTGCTCATTAGAAGGCACTCCTACGCCAGCAGCGAGTAACAGGAAGTGAGTAACCGACCGTGTGCGTGCGTGCGTACGTGCGTGAGTACAAACGTTTGTTTTAATTAATGTCAAAGCTTTGCCAATGTAAATATTTTGTAATGTAAGACACTTGCAACACGACTTTTGTATCATCAGCAGCATCAGCGGCAATGACGACAACGGCAACGGCAACGGCAAGGGCAAGGGCAAGGGCAAGGACAGTCGGAAGCGACACTCCGCGCCCGCTTGCCTAATGCAAATTTTCGCAAATTGTTGTGCTTTTCGACTATCCAAATTGTGCGTCCCTAACGAAGCGTTGGCAGCAGCAATGCCAGCAAAAAGTCGCAATGGGCTGTGAACATGTACGCAGCTGAACGTTAGCGGCCTCCTGGCCTTTGGGTCGAATGAAGTGATGCATTGGGTTTCCTTGGCCTGTTTCGCACGCTGGGTGTCAAGTTGTGTGTAAATATTGACAAAACTTTTGCGTACATTCTTCATTTAGAAAGTTTTCTCGGAATCACGCCGCTGTCTGCCGGAATATGAATCAATGGAGCCAACTAATTTTTTATAGGCGCACACTTTTATGTCCCAATTGAGTTGTAATTTTTATTTTTGTCCTCGCAGCTGATTTTTACTTCTGCTGAGTTGCGCACTGCTTCCCTGATTGCCGACTGCTTTGGGTTGTTAAGATTAAGATTAAAACCGAAATCACTGCGCGGTTGCGTAAACTTTCAGCAACGAAATATTTTTAGTAAGCTCACTTGGATTTTCCTAGCAAGTATAACTTAGCTTTATTTCTTTTTTCTTTTTTTTGGTTTTTTTCTATTTTAATTAAAAGTTTTAATTCTTCAACTTAGAGAAATTTACAATCATGTAATTTGTTCTATCGTTATAAGAGAGAAATAATGATCACATTATTGTAGAATGAAGCGGCTTTGTCAACTTAAGCATTTATTGTTGCAAATGTGCTGCTTGAGTCCTTGCAGCATTACTTCCATACACTTAGGTAGCAAGTTTTGACTGCTTTAAATAATGCTTAGCCAATTTAACGAGGTGCCATAAACTTTGCTTTTAAATTTACATTTTCCAACTGACAATACCCAGATGACAGTTGTCGCATGCCGCTGCCGCACATTGTGTCCGTCCACAAAGCAGCCACTTATTTGGATAATTGCTGATACGCCATGAAAAACAGTTTGTGCGTTTTTAAATTGCATTAGAAGCCAAGGCACAAAAAAAAAGCAGCAAATGAAACGAAAAGTGAGAAGTGAAATGTGAAATAGAAGAAGAAACATGGCCAGCAACAAAAATATGCTCCTGATAATAAAATAAAATGCTTACGCCAGTGTCCAAAATGACAAAAGGCCGCAAAAAGCAAAACTGGCAGCAATTAGCTTCAGCAACGCACATCACAATGTACGCATTCGCAGTGCTTCCGTTTCCACGGACATTGCGTAAATATTCTGTGGCCGAAACTTTGCGCGCAAATGCCGTAGACCACTTCTCGTCGTTGGTTATATTCTGTATCCGCAGCAGCATGCACAGACAGTCAGCCACAATGAAAGAAACAACATGCTGTACGTGCAACGGAAGCTTAGAACTGACTTCCGTTCGAATACGAAAAAGGCAAAAAGTCACACACACACACAAACAACAAAAAAAAGGAAAAAAAATGAAAGGAAATTTAATTTATTTGTCAAGCGTCGTCATTGTCGTTTGAGACGCAGCATTGGAACATTTTCGTTTAAAGTAGTTCGAAAATCTGTGCACAGTGCACGGCACTCTTTGAGCAAAATAGGCAAGTACATTAGATACTTTAAAACAAAAACTAAAAAAAAAAAAGCAAAAAAAAAAAAAAAAACAGCAAAAGACTATTAAAAACAAAACGACGTTGTCAGGCGACAAGTGACTACTCAAGTTGATGTTTTGCACTTGGCGCCGCTTGTGCCGTATGCGAAAAATTGTGCAAAGTTGATAAAAACTTTTGAATAAGTTTCATTTTTATTTTTTATTCCCTTTTACTTTTTTCCATACTTTGCTTGTTTGTGCTGCACCAATGGTCGACAACTGCTGCTGTAGTCTAATCCTGAACACCAAGCGGCTCTGCCTGTCTGCTTTCTTTGTTTGTGTCAAAGTTTTTACAGTCACTGTCTGTCTGCACCCAGTAGCCACCAGCTCTGTTCATCACAACTGTGATTACATGCCAGTAAGCTGTTACAGCCAACTTTGCGTAAACATTATGGTTTATGCACCCGTTTTTTCATATTTCCATTTTTCTCTTCTTCTGACAATGGCAACAATCCAATTTTACCGAAATGCAATATCAGTCGGCCACACACAATGGAGTTATTATTTGCAGGTTCCTTTCATAATGTGTTATTATAGTCTCGTAGTCAGCTTGGCTGCACTGCGCTGTGTTTGAAATTGATATGCAAAGCAGCCTTGAGTCGCTGACTTTTGGGATTTCCGCTGAAGAATCTTTTTCTGATATCAATAAATTCACTATATAAAATTTATATTTTTTTTTGTTTCAGTTTCAGAATTTACAAAACTCTGTCTAAACAAAAACTTTCATACAATCACAGTAAAACATAAAGAATAAATTATGGAGCAGAAGAAGTAAATGGTTTTAATTTCGTAGCTTTCAAGATCAAATCTTGTGAGACAAAGTTTTTGAGAAAAAATACGCTGAAATCGCTACCGCGGTGCATCCTGTTATGGTCAAGATGTGCTGCACTACTCACAAAGGCAGACTTACGTTCTTTATTTTTATTTAGTAATTTCTTGCTTTAAAGTGGAAACACGTTACTAATTCATACACATATATGCATTCGCACAGACGTTGACTTGCCGCTACTGTCTCTTAAGCAGCTCCTATGCAATTTAAGTTAAATGACCTACTATAAAAGTCAGCGACGGCTCTTCTAAAAATAAATATTAATAAGCCACGTCTATGGGCTTTAAAATAATCCATGACGCCTTAACAGCAACACACTTCGAAATCCAGCTTAGAAATGATAAGCGGCCATATCACGTTTTTATTTAATAAACAAATATTGCTGACATTTGCAGAGCATTTTATTTAATAATAGGTTTATGCGCTCGGCTTTTTAAAATTAAATTTACTTAAAGGCAGCAACAAATCAAATCAGATGTAAAAAACTGTATAACACGGTATAATAAAAATTTTATTTGTGCATAGCAGCTTCGCGCCACATAAATTGCTGCCACATGCCCACATTTTTATGGGGAGTAAATTACGTTTTTGGAATCAGTGCCAAATAAAGGCAAACTTACAAATGTTCCACATTTAATTGGTATGAAATTATTTCGTGTATTTTTAAACTTATCGAAGTGAGAATTTTGGTTTTTATAACTTTTCTGTTTTTTTTTTTTTTTTGGCAGCTTTGTTGCTTGTATATATTGGAAAAAATTTATAACATGTGTGTTTGATTTTGATAGGCAACTGTCACTTCGGCTTCCTTTGATTCACAAGGCTTAATTCGCATTTATTTTTGTGTCAAACATGCCGAAAACTGGCAAAATTAATTTCAGAGAGATAATGGTTTTGGTAATACATTTTTACGATTACAGTCTGTTTTATTTTATCAAGATAAAACAGATTCAACCATTAATATATGCATACAAAAACACTTTGTTTTCATTCTCATTTTATTATACACATACTAAACAACAGGCTTTGGGTTTCTACATAACTTGGTTACCAAATGTTCTTGCAAACAAACGTTAAATAATTTCCAGGTTTCAGGTAATACAAGCCAACATCAAGTTGCATTTCCCCACATAAATGACTTAGTTACGTTATTCAAGGTGTTAGCTAGCCACGCAATCGATTTTCTGCCACAGATTTCTTGCATAATGGGTTCTTGATTACTGATTATCAGCAATCCGCAATTAATTTACGATAGCATCATTACTAATCCAAAGCACCTGTAGAGTCAATGAAATTGATTTGAGATAATGCTTTCAACATCAATTACATTTTAAGTTTTATTTTATTTCTGGCTAAAAACATTAGGAATATTCTCAATTGCTTAAATAGAAGCATACATAAACACACAGCATTACCTGCTGAGCTAAATAGTCACTTTAGTTTAGTCCACTTAACACCAAAAGCAGATTAGATATACCTAAACTTGAGCTATAAACCGAACATCTGAAAACGAATTTAGCAGCTTTTCTATTCAAAAAATTAAAAAAAAAAAAAAAAAAAAAAAAACCAAATAGTATTTATGAACCTTGAACGTGCAACCAAGTATATTTGTTTATATGAACAAATGTATCTTAACACTCATGTGTGAACACGCACAACCAACGGAATTCAAGTAAAGACAGATTGCAGCCGACTGTTCTGCTTGCCTGCGCGATTACCTAACCGCGTGCATGTATGCCTTCCATTACATTTGTGTGGCCTGTTTGGCAGCTATAAACTTCTTCTTCTTATAGCAACAAAACACATTGCCAAAATGCTTTCAAAAACTATATATATAATAAAAAATATATATAATACAAATATCATATAAGTGTAAAAGTATCTGCAAACATAAATACATTATCGAATGCAGTGAAGAGTACAAAACTTACAAAAATGAATAAAGATATACATTTTTATAAAAGTACACTGTGGAGCACACGTTCAAAATATGTTTTCAAGTGCACGAGTGAAAAGCTTCTCATTGCGTGTTTTAAAATGAGAAATAAATGAAACTCACACATAATAAATTTGCACATAGCATTAAAGTCATTGCTTAGGAATTTTTATGCGGAAAGTAATTTGTTTATTGTTTTGAAGAATTTCATCGCACAATATTTTTTGCCATTTCAAGTAAAATGCTGAAGCGCTTAAATTCAAATAAATAACACGCATACGCACGATGTGCCACAAAGCAATAAATTAATGCGGAAATAAGCCAACAGCGCACATTTAAAATACAAAAGCAAAATTCATGAAAAGAAATCGATGGCAGACGAACTAAAGGCAGAAAATGGCAGGAAACGCCATTTAAGAAAAAAGAAACTTTGAAATTGAAGCGCCATATTGGTTACAGCAAAAACAAAAATAAAAATAAAAACAAAAACCATCGACACAACGATAACACAAGAAAATCAGATAAACGCCTTTGATAAGTAGAATGTATTAAAATACAAAAAACAAAACAAAAATAAAAGAGGAATTGAAGGATTTTCTTTTCGTTATGGCAAAAGAAGAAAAGTAATTTCTTTGCATTATTTTCGTTCGATGGAAGGGTGACATATTTTCTGGTAACTATTTAAATCAGTATGTCAGTTATTCGGCTTAAATACTGTAAAGATATCAAGATGGGCTGATTGCTGAGACTGATGGCATTTCTACAGCAGTTGGCTGCTCTTTATGTGAGGAGTTTAGAGATAAATGGCGTTGCAAGGCTATGTGCCTTGCTTTGTAGATTGATGGTTTGCGGAAAATATTAATTAATAAATTCTATTCTACTTAACTTATGCTACAAAAGGAATCCTTTAATTTTGACACATTCTCATTTACGTTTCGCTAATTTACTAGAAAACTGCAAAATAACCGCAAATCACTGCTGTTGGCTTAACTTAATCCCATTATTTTATAAGTGTCTACTTCCTTCTTGAATAATTGCCAGCGAACTAAGTAGAAAAAGAGAAGATATATTTTAGCTTAAGCATAAAAAAACTTTAACTTTATCACTTATTACAGTTCTTCCTTTTTTTATATATTACAGCCGACCATAAAGCCTAAGCACATAAAAAGGACTAGAAAAATTACAAAAAATAAAATAAGCAAAAAATGTGCAAAGCCAAAAAAACTAAACCGACAAAGCCAAAAGCAGATGACAGAGAAAAACGATGAAAACAGATAAGCGAAACGGACAAGCGTAAAAACACACAGAAGACCAATCACGAAGAACCGGAAACGACGAACCCAACACAGATACAGATACAGACACAGCCACACACACACACACACACACGCGTATATTCGCCAACAAAAGTAGGCCAATAAGCAACCGAAAGAGTGTAAGACAAAGCTCAAGTGAACTGCCATAAGTCAAGTGCAAATCAGTGAAAGCGTGACGCAGAACCGCAGACAAGAACAAGACGGAATCTCCTCACACCTCGCCAATGAGCATGTACGATATGCTAGCGGATATTAGGCACATGCAGTCGGTACAGCAGCGCGTGTACAACATGGACATGGACATCGCTGCTGACGTGGCCGCGCCATTGCCGGAAGCCAGCCTGGCGGTGGAGTCGACGGCGATGGACATCGCCATGAAATCGTCAAACGCCAGCGATAACTACACACGCACAGAGTCGAATGTGTTTTTGGTCGGCAACGGCGATGATGGCATGCTGCAGTACGTGCCCGTTCTGGAAAGACCGGAAACTTATATAGTGACGGTGCTCTTTGCGCTCATCTTTATCGTTGGCGTGCTGGGCAATGGCACGTTGGTCATCATATTCTTTCGTCATCGTTCGATGCGTAACATTCCAAATACGTAAGTAAGCTAAATCCAAAATACTCTTTAAGATATACAGCAAGAATTGCTTGGTTTAAGCCGGACATTTCTAAAGACCAATCTACATTTGGTTTGTTTCACAGCCGTGAGGCGCTTAATAGCAGAAAATCGTATATAGTTTTTGTATTTGTGTCCTTGAGTCATAAATGACAAGCAAAGACATTAATATTTATTATGCTTCATACAATTTCTTAACTATTTATGGCTTCTGATGGCGCATACGCAATGTGTTGCATATCGCCCCGAAGACACACACTCCTTATCATATACTCTACTCCACTGGAAATGTCCAAGCCAAATTGTAATAATGAATTCACATTGTGGTCCAGTTGTGTTTAGTGTCCTTCGTTATACATCCACACCATAAAAATCACATGTGCTATGCATATTTTTCTCGCTCTTAAAAAAGGTCACTCAAATTCTTCGTTAGAAGGTTTATTTTCATTTTGTCCCGGCATATCAACGAGGCACTTTCTTTGAAGCCTACGCTTGCCTATTATGGGTTGCACACTACACAAGAGTTGGATTCATTAAAGCTTGGCAAACATATGTGCGAGACCAACGACAGCTGCCGGTGGCTGGGTGGCCGTTTCTGACCAACTACATGACAATGGCGCACACACTAGCGCTGAACACAAACGAAAGTTTAATGCTTTACGGGCTGAAGCATAGCAATTTTATAAGTGTTAAATTCAACAATCAACTGAATGACTGTGGGTTGGGGTTAGTGTTTGCGGTTGATATTGGTTTGCTTTGAGCAAATTTAAATTTTTATGTTAAATGAAGTCATAAAGTCTGTTGAAACTTATGTAAATGAAATTTAAGTCAGTAGATTTTAAAGGCGGTCAAAGTTTCATCACTTTGCATTTTACTTTGATTTATGTCTTGCTAAGAAATTCTGTTTTATTATAAATCATTTCCGTGCTTTGCATAAAATGTAATGAAATAATTTGTGGAATTTGCTATCGATTTTGAATACTAAACACTGATAGTTCTTGAAACTGTTACATTCGCAGTCATAACAAAGCAGCAGCCTTTTGTTTTAATGCCTTTTTGTTGGCATAAATTAGTGACACACTTAGCAAGCTTAAGACTGCCGACATGCCATAATTTATACAGCACACATATCTTAATCCAGAACTAGCCTATGCCACACATGAGCAAACGTAAGCAGCCAAAGCCACCTCAGCAAGTTTCGACAGATATAGCCTAAATGTAATGCCAAAAGTATTTGGCATTGAATTATCTTTCACATTGACGCGTTTTAGTTCTGGATGACTACAGGATGGCTGTTGATTTTGTTTTATTTTCCAACAGTTCATGCTTTATCAGAAAATCTTTTTATTAAATTTACTTTAGCCAAATAAAAATCAATTATTTCCTGTAATCTAAGCTATGAGGACGTGACTAAGCACAAAATTAATACGTATATTAGCCATGTTGCAGCACATAAAATATGTGCCACAGGGCTGTCAAATTAAACAACGCTACTAAGCAAACATTTGCTTAAAATATAGCAAAAACATAATTCATAAACGCATAATTTGCTATTGAATAAAAAATTCGATCACATTGCCTTGCTAACGATGAATAAGAGCAAGAAGAAGACGATCAATAAATCATAAAATAAGTTTCACATAGTTATGCGACCAACGCCAAAGCCAACGAAATAGATAACGAAATTCATGCCGCACGATGCGCTATGCATAGGAAATAAGCCCACGAAACATAAAAAGGAGTTAGGTAGTAATAAGGTGATATATCAGCCATAAAAGAGCCAGACAAAATTATTGCGTTCAATGCCGCGTATGCATACCCGCATGTTTTATACGTATATTATGCGACTTCAGACGCTATAAAACCATAGGCAGGATAATTGCGAAAAGTTTGCGCCGTCGTTTCTGTCTGATTTCACATTAAATTTAATTGAATACCTAACTATCGCCTCAAACTTGATTCGCACTTTAAGTACATAACATTAAATTTCGCATTCACAAAAACTCTTGCCACAGAGTTTTGTTTTGCATTGGATTAGCATTTTTAATTCAACGTGTAGGAGCATCGACATGTGAGCGATGTCTTAAATGTATTCGGCAAATATTTATGCTCATAGTCGTTTGCTACTCTTTTGTGTTCCATTTCAATAAATCTAATGAGAAAACATGGTAGAGCATGTTGGCCCAGACACGGTTCCCTACAAATAAAACTTGCCGTAAGCAAAACTCTGCTTCCGTCTGCAGCTGTTACCGCGTGTTAAACCCAATGCAGGCCCATAAACAAATTGATTTGCATACAATCACGACTATGACAACGACCAATTTAATAAATTATTGAGAAATCGTATTATGCCGCCTGGCCTCACGCATGTCATGCTAACATTGTCTAGGTCTTCTATCGCAGTTGGCTTCATCGTTAGCATGTTTTAGCTGCGTGCGCCGAATATAATTGGTGTGCTACTGTTGCCAGTCTTTGTGCCGATGTAAACAAGAGGTGAACTAGTAAAATATCAAAAAATGCGCTCATTGTTATGGTAGCAGACAGACTAAGCAGCAACTTACCAATTTTATTTGTAGTTCAATGCTCCAATGAACCTAAACACATGTACAAAGCGAATACTTTACTTTACCCTTTCACTTGTTAAATTGAAATACTCTTGGTCAGCGTTTTGTTGTTTCTTTTATTTTCTTTTCATTAATATTTCTTTGGTTAATTGAGCCCATTAAAGCGTAAACGAGTTGAGCACTAACGGCCACATTTCAATATTATCAAATTGACAATAAACGTTGAAAACAAACGCTCACAACTTAGATATGATAGCGGTTCGGAGCCTACGTTGTTGCCGTAGCAACCCAGGTTCGAACCCTGGTCGCCGCAATGCCTAGAGACGGCATTGTCAAGGAAAAGTTTCTAATTTTTTGGATTGATCTTCCTGACTCTTCACCATCACAATTTGTAACTAATGTGAACCCTACGTTGTGAGCATATAAACTATGATACGAGTCATCTTCACTCCCATATTCGCTGATTTATTTCGATTTCTTAATCCATCATTGTCTCGAAATGAGCATGTTCACAGTTCAATACTGTGGACGCAAACAAATCTAATAAGATAAAACTATGAAGTGGCCTTTCATTTTACTTTAATGGATTTTTTTTTTTATGGTACATTCACAACAGCGAATGCAGACAAAGCAGAATTGTATTCATGTCAAATATGGTTGATAGTAAATATTAAACGCGAATGTTTTCAAGTCTCCATCAGCCGTGATCGTCTAGTGGTTAGGACCCTACGTTGTGGCCGTAGTAACCCAGGTTCGAATCCTGGTCACGGCAATGCCTAGAGAGGGCATTGTCACGGAGGAGTTTCTTATTTTTTTGATTGAACTTCTTGATTCCTCAACATCAAATGTTGTAGCTAATGTGGTGTCTAACAAAATATCGCTAACAAGACTCTGAGAGCAGTGATCGTGAAGTGGTTAGAACCCTACGTTGTGAGCATACAAACTATGATACGAGTCATCTTCACTCCCATATCCAAAAGAAACATAGTCGCAGAAGTGACAACTTTTGATTTCGCTGATTTATTTCGATTTCTTATTCCATCAATGTCTCGAAATGAGCATGTTCACAGTTCAATACTGTGGAAGCAAACAAATTGAATAAGATAAAACTATGAAGTGGCCTTTCACTTTACTTTAATGGATTTTTTTTATGGTACATTCACAACAGCGAATGCAGACAAAGCAGAATTGTATTCATGTCAAATATGGTTGATAGTAAATATTAAACGCGAATGTTTTCAAGTCTTCATCAGCCGTGATCGTCTAGTGGTTAGGACCCTACGTTGTGGCCGTAGTAACCCAGGTTCGAATCCTGGTCACGGCAATGTCTAGAGAGGGCATTGTCACGGAGAAGTTTCCTTTTTTTTTGGATTGAACTTCCCGACTCCTCAACATCACAATTTGTAACTTATGTCGTATCTTACAAAAGATCGCTTACAAGACTCTGAGAGCCGTGATCGTCTAGTGGTTAGGACCCTACGTTGTGGCCGTAGTAACCCAGGTTCGAATCCTGGTCACGGCAATGCCTAGAGAGGGCATTGTCACGGAGGAGTTTCTTATTTTTTTGATTGAACTTCTTGATTCCTCAACATCAAATGTTGTAGCTAATGTGGTGTCTAACAAAAGATCGCTAACAAGACTCTGAGAGCAGTGATCGTGAAGTGGTTAGAACCCTACGTTGTGAGCATACAAACTATGATACGAGTCATCTTCACTCCCATATCCAAAAGAAACATAGTCGCAGAAGTGACAACTTTTGATTTCGCTGATTTATTTCGATTTCTTATTCCATCAATGTCTCGAAATGAGCATGTTCACAGTTCAATACTGTGGAAGCAAACAAATTGAATAAGATAAAACTATGAAGTGGCCTTTCACTTTACTTTAATGGATTTTTTTTATGGTACATTCACAACAGCGAATGCAGACAAAGCAGAATTGTATTCATGTCAAATATGGTTGATAGTAAATATTAAACGCGAATGTTTTCAAGTCTTCATCAGCCGTGATCGTCTAGTGGTTAGGACCCTACGTTGTGGCCGTAGTAACCCAGGTTCGAATCCTGGTCACGGCAATGTCTAGAGAGGGCATTGTCACGGAGGAGTTTCCTTTTTTTTTGGATTGAACTTCCTGACTCCTCAACATCACAATTTGTAACTTATGTCGTGTCTTACAAAAGATCGCTTACAAGACTCAGAGAGCCGTGATCGTCTAGTGGTTAGGACCCTACGTTGTGGCCGTAGTAACCCAGGTTCGAATCCTGGTCACGGCAATGTCTAGAGAGGGCATTGTCACCGAGAAGTTTCCTTTTTTTTTGGATTGAACTTCCTGACTCCTCAACATCACAATTTGTAACTTATGTCGTATCTTACAAAAGATCGCTTACAAGACTCTGAGAGCCGTGATCGTCTAGTGGTTAGGACCCTACGTTGTGGTCGTAGTAACCCAGGTTCGAATCCTGGTCACGGCAATGTCTAGAGAAGGCATTGTCACGGAGGAGTTTCTTCTTTTTTTTCGGATTGAACTTCTTGACTCCTTAGCTTAAATTTTGTGATTAATGTGGGGTCTACCAAAGATCGATAACAAGACTCTGAGAGCCGTGATCGTCTAGTGGTTAGGACCCTACGTTGTGGCCGTAGTAACCCAGGTTCGAATCCTGGTCACGGCAATGTCTAGAGAGGGCATTGTCACGGAGAAGTTTCCTTTTTTTTTGGATTGAACTTCCTGACTCCTCAACATCACAATTTGTAACTTATGTCGTATCTTACAAAAGATCGCTTACAAGACTCAGAGAGCCGTGATCGTCTAGTGGTTAGGACCCTACGTTGTGGCCGTAGTAACCCAGGTTCGAATCCTGGTCACGGCAATGTCTAGAGAGGGCATTGTCACGGAGAAGTTTCCTTTTTTTTTTGGATTGAACTTCCTGACTCCTCAACATCACAATTTGTAACTTATGTCGTGTCTTACAAAAGATCGCTTACAAGACTCAGAGAGCCGTGATCGTCTAGTGGTTAGGACCCTACGTTGTGGCCGTAGTAACCCAGGTTCGAATCCTGGTCACGGCAATGTCTAGAGAAGGCATTGTCACGGAGGAGTTTCTTCTTTTTTTTCGGATTGAACTTCTTGACTCCTTAGCTTAAATTTTGTGATTAATGTGGGGTCTACCAAAGATCGATAACAAGACTCTGAGAGCCGTGATCGTCTAGTGGTTAAGATTCTTCATTGTAACATCTGCACGGACTAAATAACAATCGACATTTCATTGTGTTGCGCTGACGATACACATATTTCCTAAAAATTATAACAATTAAAAATCTAATTGAACTGGAATAACGTTTATTGTTTCTGTAATTGGTTTTTATTATTTGCTGAGCCACATAAAAAAGAAAACAAAAATGCAAGCTCTCTCAATGCAACATGATGCAACAGGAATTGTCAATTGCGTTAAAGCAAACTGTCGCACTTCCATGTAATGAAAAATGAAAAAGTTTACCTGATGACATTGCTTTGTATGCAAATTGTTTTTTTAAAAAATAAAAATTTTCCTTTTGTTTTTGTATTTTATTGTTTAGTTCAGTTTTTCAAAGAATTGCGTAACATTCATTACATTTTGACAATTGTTTTCTTTATTTATTACTTGTCAATGAAAATACATGCATGATTAAATGCTAATGGCCTTGTTTTGCAATGAAATTTTACTCAAACTCGTTAAAATGATTGGATAATAATTGAAAATTGTTAGAACGCAAGCAAAAAAACATTGCAAACAAACAATTAAGAAAAGAAAAAAAATTTATTCGCACTGCCGACACCATTTAGTCTAGACCAAGGCGTTGAAGGCATGCGTCAACAAACCACGTAATTGTTTGAATCACAATGAATGCCGGAGAGAGAAAAAATAGATACAACACCAATATAAAATACGTCCAAACCATTAAGCCTCTAAATCGTAGCCATGTTCTACGATTATGCCCAAATGTCTGCCATCAAATGACCTGCGCCTGCGACAATGTTTTTCATTCCTTTTGGTTCGTTTTTTTCTTCCTTTTTCTTTTTTTGTTGCAATAATTTCGCTATCTTTGCGGATCAGTTCATGGCCATTGAAGCATCAGCATCAGCATCAATGCCAAAGCAATTTATTCTTAAATATAAACTTGTAGCCAACGGCGGCAACGCAACAGCACCGCAAAGACGATGATGATGATGTTGATGATGATTATTGAATTTATGTGAATAGACAATTGTCTACAATAACTTTTGCTTTTCGTTGACTAGAAACTCATCTGAAAAGGTAGACGCCATACAATTACAAAAGTATCGAAGTATTGCGACGAATTGTCTCGGACATTGTGGCTCAATTGAAGCGTGAAAATGTTTGCGCACAATTAAAGCGAAATAATAAATGCAGCAGATTAGTTAGAGCTGACAAACTGTCAGAGTGTAACATGACACCATTTTGTTGTATCCCATTGTTGCATGGCGCCTAAAATTTAAATATTTTTTTTGGCGCCCAAGATTGTCCCTTCTCATTTTTCACGCATATCACTGCAGACCGTAAATAAGGCTCAAGTTGCTGGTGTGTAAATTAATGCGACAAGGCTATCAGTAGATTACATGTTTCGGATAGCCATATTGATTTAATGACCAGACTGATGTAGATAAAAATAGAATACAAAAAAATACGAAACTTGCAGGCTTCAAAGTTAAGCGTTAAATACATAAATAAAAGTTTTTTTTATGTAAAATAGTTACAAAACGTCACCAGACTATATAAAAAAAGACATAAATTAATGCATGTAAATCGAAAATAAAAATTCAGCACAACAATAACATAGAAACTTAAAGTTGAAAACATCAACATGTTATTCCATTGTCAATGAAAATTTGTTTTTTTTTTTTTTATACAATACACCCTGTCCTTTTTTTACACGGTAGATGCGTGTACTAGGTAACCGTGTAAAAAAAAAATCGTGAAAAAAAATACACGCGACATATGGTAAATTTGGGGATACGTTCCACAACTTTAAAAAATCGTGTAAGATGCGAAAACTCCAAATATTTTCCCAACAAACCGTGAAAAAAAAGTAATAATTAAATTCACATTACAAAAAAAAAAACATTTAAATTAGTGCAAATTCATTCCATAAGTATAACATAACATAAATAAAAACCAATTTCGCTATTTTGAGCACTTAATTGGGCGATTAGAAAAAGCTTAAAGTCGAAACTAGAGATTTCAGTAAGTGCGACAGACGCAAATAGAGCTGATTATTCTCAAAGAGAAAGAGTGATATTACTAGTATTCTTTTGATTTAGTCAATTTCACTGATTCTTTGTTAATCATACCATATCAGAGTTGGCATAATTTACATTTACGTTAAGTTTTCTGGAAGTCGTTGCATTTTTTTTTTTTTTTTTGAGATTCGTGCAAAAGCGAAAAATTGGTGTAAAAAAAATTTTTTTTTTCTAATTTTTGGACCGTGTTATTTCGAAATCGTGTAAAAAGAGGATAGGGTGTACATTTACAAAGACTGAGAACAACATTAAAGCCTTGTATGCAAATCAGCAAGAAACTCAGTCTCTGTTTTGGATTAAATAACATCGCTTGGCAACAACAGAAAAAGAGATAAGATTGTAATACCCTTAAAAATCGCTTAAAGCCTGTAGGAAAATTTACTATGACCACAAAATCATTGTGCCTTTAAAATTATTAAATAAAAGTTACTGTCACCGTCCCTGCCACATACTTATTTTAACAGCCAAACCAAACTTACCAAACAAAAAGTTTGCTTACATGTATTTGTGCTAACGTTACATGAACACTAACCATTTTTAATTTTTGTTTTCTTTTAATTTTACTTATTTGTTTTTTTTTTTTTTTCTACAGAATTTCAATGCCAGAGTTAGTGCTGCTAGGTGAATTATTAATGCAGTAAATGTACTGCAAGTCTTAAAACGCAGAAGCTCGCAGAAGCACATGTTGCTTCGAAAGTGTGCTGTGGGCAGTTCACACAACCCACACTCAGTCTGTCATACACACACACACCCACACTCAGTCTCTCATACACACACACACACAGACACACACACACACACACACACACACACACACACACACACACACACACACACACACACACACACACACACACACACACACACACACACACACACACACACACACACACACACACACACACACACACACACACACACACACACACACACACACACACACACACACACACACACACACACACACACACACACACACACACACACACACACACACACACACACACACACACACACACACACACACACACACACACACACACACACACACAGAGGGAAAATAAACCGCACAACTGCTGGCAGAATCACAGCACATTGGTATGTGGTCATAATAAATTTGCTAAGCCTTTGTCTAAGTAATAATGCCAGTTACCTCAAAAACACACAAAACTTTAAGCCACTGCCGCAGAAGCCATTACTACAACAACAACAACAATAATAATAATAACGACAACAACAAGTTATTTACTACCGCCGACAAATCCAATGCAAACCTAAACCCAAGCCCAAACCCAAACCCAAGTAACTTAAGCTCAAAGGCAAAGCATGTGCACTTCCTTGCAAAACTGTCAACTAACTAAAGCACAAACTCAAACAAGTTTTTCGTAAGCTCTTTGCAAAGATTTCATTTCGAATCACTTAAATGGCAATTCACAAGTTCGTCGTGTTTTTCTACATTGTTTTTCTTTGTTTTTCTGCTTTTCTTTTGCAGCTACATACTCTCGCTGGCGCTTGCCGATTTGCTCGTCATCATCGTCTGTGTGCCCGTCGCCTCCATCGTTTACACACAGGAAAGCTGGACATTTGGACGTAATGTCTGTCGCATAAGTGAATCCTTTAAGGATATTTCAATTGGTGTGTCGGTCTTTACGCTAACGGCGCTTTCAGGTGAACGCTATTGCGCAATTGTCAATCCGCTGCGCAAATTGCAGGTAAGTACCGACATCACGAGGTGGTGTGCTTCTGCTTCTTCTTCCATTCATATGCAAACCTGCTGCTCTTATCCCTCAAACACACAGACTAAACCGCTTACCGTTTTCACGGCAGTGATGATTTGGGTATTCGCCATACTGCTCGCCCTGCCCTCATTTATCATATCCGATTTGCAAGAATATCCGCTACTATATAACGAGAGTTTAACGATTAAAGTTTGCTCGCCCTTCGGACAGAATCGCACAAATTTGGAGATTTATTCAAAGTGAGTATGCATGTACGCACCTTTCAGCTAATACGCGTTGCGTATGCACTGTGAGAAATATTTAAGCTATTTTATTTAATTTAATTTATACGCATAATTTAGATAATTGAAATGTGCAAACATTTTATCAGTACATATGATTTAAATTTAAAGTTCGGTTATTTAATGCACATACCGTGTATGTTTTGAAGCCATTTCATTTAGTATAATAGAATTAATCATTTAAATGCACAAAAGCATAAAAATGTCAAGTATTTGAGTAAATTTTGATGTGTATATGTTTCTAATTTATTATATGTGATGAATTTGTTTATTTTTGGGATTGAGATAATTAAGTCCAATGGCCATAGTGGACAGACAACATGCTACGCAGTCTTCTAACTTTTTGATGCGCCATCACAGCTTGCCCTGGACAGCATATACTGCCACAAGTAGCCTTATGTTATGTTGAAAAACCCATTTAAATAAAAGACCTAACACGAGTAGCCATTCCAAGGGCCGCCGCAAAGTCTACAGCATGGCCTGCCCACTCACTGCGAGTATACCCATAAATTTTGCAATTATGCATATTTCTTAATTCGTCTCGGGCAAATGTCTTTATGGCAGCCCATTTAGGCAAAAGTTCGCTGGCCATAATGAAGCTGCACACAGCGTCGCGTTGAATATTTTGCAGTGTGCCTAATTTTATTTTAGCTGTTTATTAGCATGTTAACTTTTACACTTCGTTAAGCCCAAATGGTTTTGTGGCAAATTTGAAATTTAAGGCTAAAATAAATAATTGTCTTGAGTTTAGAACAAAACGCATAACGCTTAGCGAAACTTTGTCTAAAGTAGCTATGGCACACTCGCCCATGTTTTCGCTCGCACCTAGTGTCTGATATGGTATTTAAGCGCTGTGCTGCTTCGAGGGTCACGAACATCAATCAATGCAACTCAAACAATGTAAAGTTCAGCTCATTTTCAAGTTAAGCCGATTAAAGCCGAAAACCATTATATCGCGTCACAACCATCACAACTGTCGTATCTGTGCTGCCCTACTAAAATCGGTTGATTGCTTGTCTGACTGTTTGTTCTTGCCTTAGCTATCCTCTCCTTATAGAATCTAACTGACCGTCATATGCCAACCTGCACCCCAACGTGTGTACACTTGTGCTGACATTACACAGCCTTGAGGGCTGCTGTTTATTAAAAGAAAAAAAAAAAAGTGTCAGCAAACTCGTTAAACTTCGCTGAGTACACAGAAAAGTATACATTTTTTTTCTTTGCTTTTTCTGCAATTCTTGCTGCTGTTCTCTTTATTGGCTTTACTCGGTCTTGTGCGCATAAAAATGCAATTGTAAAGCGGCACAGATTCAACTGTGAGCTAAACTCTTAGCCAACACATATGACAATCAACGATTGAATTCAATCGATGTTGAGGCGTGTGAACGCTTCTTCATTGCGTTCTATAATCGTAGGAAATTTATGCGAAGTACGATTTTATATGGAACTTTTAACGTTAAGTACTGGAAAAGAACGTCTGCCGTTCAACGCGCTGAAAGCAACGCAATCGCAGTCGCTTGTCCTTACAGGAAATGCAACTCGAACAGAAGCAACGCAAATTGCACATCAATCAAAAGTTCATGTTACTGGGCCACATCGCTCATTTCCTTGCTCTCATTTATGCATCCGGGTGTCTGAAGTTTATGGCAAACGTAAATCAGTTTGCAATCACTGCAGACACTCAGACATGCGTGCAGAAAGAAAACAAAAAATAAAAAATAAATACAAAAAATAAAAGTTTATTTATGTTGGCCACAGCTGAGCAAGTGTTCAGGTTACAGTCAACTGCATACAGCGCAGAGTCATGCCAGTGTACAGGCTAAAGGACAGACCACATGCATGCAGCGTCATGCATCAAATAAAACTGTAGCAATTGCATATGAGCCACGCAGTCAAGCAACCATAATCCGGGCAGCCAAGCATTAAATTATACTCTTTCATACGGCTAAAAAGGACAACGTGCCCACTGTTAGCCTACTGGCAACTTACGTGTATGCTAAATCATATCGTAAGTATAAGGACATTGTGCTTATTTTTATTATACTGTGTTGGCGACTTTGGCAAATTCACAGTAAAATTATGTACATGCCTAGCATGCTGTGCCCATGTATGCCATAAAAACATTGCAATAAAAATTATCGAGTTACGATCTGCCAACGTCTAAAGCAAACTTAAGCTGACCTAAAAAAAAACGCTGCTATCTCAGCCTGTCTGTGCTGCAGCATGTTTGCCAGATTTGAGTTTGCATATAATTTAGTATTTTTTTTTTCCAATCAGCCTAAAGCAAATTATGCAATGCCGCCGACTTAATTAAAGCTTCAATCAGTTTTGTCAAAGATAAGCTGCATAGCAGTATGCCAAATGCAAATAGACTAGGGCCGCCGCTGTGCAGACGTAACAATCTTCAATTGCATGAAACTGTATCCGTTAGATACATTACATGCAAAGCTATGCGTGTGATACGCATACACTGGTGTGCAAATAATCGGATTTTTTGCTTGCACACCCGTTTGTAATTGGAATGCCAGCGACGTACATGCGCAAGAAATTGTGTTAGAGGCTAAATTAAATTAAATTAAATGGAAATGGAAATTACAAATAAAATGTCAAACGAAAATGCTTTGGTAATTGCAATTTAAATACGTATGTCATATCGACAGACACACGGCGTATGAGCAATTTTCATAGAATTCGTGCACGTATGTTGTAAAACGTAAATTAAATTTTGATTTACAAGGCGAATATTTTAATACGCTTAAGCGATTATGGTGCTAAAGACGAGTACAATATGTAAGGAAAACATTTTTTTATATACAAATATATACATTTACTTTTTTTTTTTGGCTTGTCAAAGCTTAAGAAAATATAGCATAGTTAGATCGCTTGATACTTATGAACACAATGTGCTTTAGTGGCAAATCAATAAACAGATTCTTTAGCCGACTTTAATAGACAATGTTGTGTGTTTACATATTTAAGTTTAATAAAATAGTAAAAAATTCAAGAGCATGCATTAACTTTTCCATTTTCTTATATCTTATTGACGCATACTAAATTCATCTAACTGTACCGCTCTTCTACGCACAGATACACGGTGATTGCCAAAGCATCGATTTACTATTTGTTGCCCCTATCGATAATCGGCGCGTTGTACATCTTGATGGCCAAGCGTTTGCACATCAGCGCACGCGACATGCCCGGTGAGCAGCTGAGCATGCAAAGTCGTTCGCAGGCGCGAGCACGACGTCATGTGGCACGCATGGTGGTCGCCTTTGTTGTGGGTAAGTCGCTTTCGGGCTAAGCTGCGGGCTTTGGCCAATTACAGTAAAATACACAATGTTGCTCATCGCTGTTTATTTTCATGCGCGCACACTCACACACACGGTCAGTGTTCTTTGCCTGCTTCTTTCCATATCATTTCTACGAGTTGTGGTTCCACTTGAATCCAACAGCCAAAGAGGATTTCGACGATTTTTGGCATACCGTCAGAATAATTGGATTTTGCACAAGGTAAGTGAGTATAGTTAAGTTTGACATTACGACTGTAAATGTGCGGCACGGTTTGCTGTACGCTCAACTTCGTTCGGTTGCCTGCATTCTCTGTTTTTCCCCCAGTCATTCGCATAGCTGATTTTATTATTATTTTCAACGACTGCAACTGCAACTGCACAGATTTCCTTGGCGGCATTAAACGCGTGAGCACAGCTGCATTTTCTGGTGTTTTCACTTATTTAATTTGCACTGCAGGTACACCGCACGCTTACAGTGTTGCCTAACTAAAGCGACTGTGCTGACAAATACACACATACTTATGTGTATACACGCTTAGCAAATTCTTTAAGTCTACTAAGCCTAGACAGCGCTTCATTTACAAATGAACGTATGAAATTATGCCAACGTGGCGGAAATTCAAAACAAATAACCGAAAGCGTTTACACAACGCAAAGCCTAAGTGTCTAAGCTGCTTAAGAAATCCAAGTAGTCATTTCCGGTTACTTATAATGGCGTCAAAATATACGCATGGCATGACCAGCTCTTGTCAGCACTTAACTTAAGCACTTGGCGGACTTTTTTTTTTTCGCTGAACCTTATCATGCCTGTGCACTGCAGGCTTTACGCATGCAAGGTATTAAGACTAGCTAGCAAAATACATTAACCACTCAAGCCAATCGCCACTGTGTCTTTTAAGTCAAATTTATGCGCATCCGCAAAGCGAATATAATAAATTCCAAACAAAACGAAACAAGTCGCAAAAAGCGACACTCAACGCGTCAACACTTTTCGTTGTTTTACTTTGGTTAAACTCCGCGCTTATGCGCATGAAAAACTTTTTCGTAAAATATTGCCAAAATTCTTTTCCAGCTGAACTGACTGAACAGACTGCAGCGCAATACTTTACAAAGTTGCTGCTGATTTCGCTTTATGCCAACTTCACAAAAGTTTAAATAGAAATTGACTTAAAGAGGCCAACCACTTTCCCTCACCTGTGCTTCACACACAGCATCTATAAGCAGCTAGCTTAATTATTGCCAATGCAGAAGCCATAAAGTTTCACTTCAAAGCAGACTAAGAGTAAATTCGTTTTTGGTTTACAACAAAACTATCATATAGGTATTGAAAGAGTTAAGACCTTCCTTCCACACACCACCGTCACACACCCGTCTGCAATCAAGTTATGCAAGTATACAGCGGAAGCAATTTAATTAAATCTGAAATAAATTCCATTAGATGCGTAACATATGAGGCAAGCAATATGCAACACACTTTTTTATTTTATTTGTTGCAATATAGTGTTGTTTTGCAAGTGTGTGTTAAAGTGGTTTAATGGTTTCCCTTGAAAATGCCACAAATAGATTACAAATTTTTTTTAACTGCGAAAATATCATTTGGATACTGCATTTCCCGCACTAATTTAAAAATATTGGTGCATTAATGGTAGAATGATAGTTTTTGTTGGCAGTCATTTTAAGAATACAGCACTAATCTGAAAATGCGAATTATTCGCAAATGTTAACTTAAAAATCTTAGCAAGAGTTTATATTATTTACATTCATATATGAACTTTATAGGTATTTATTCAAATATTAATTTTTCTGTACAGGGTTGCCTTTTTCTCTTAGAACTACAAATATTCTTTACTGAAGTGCGAATTTCGTGTCCAGCTTATATGAGCAGGGTTCACAATTTAATGTAAATATTAAAAAAATTAAAAAGGTATAACTAAGCAAAACAATCTCCCTCACGGTATGCTAAATTCATGACCACCACTGTATATGCAAAAATATAATGCATTAATGCGTTTTTTTTTCTAACCGGCGTTGAATAAATAATTTTCAAACTGTAGAATATAACTACTTTATAAAAACAGTCGTTCGGAATCGACGTTAAGCAGAAGGTCGCTTCTATTCATAGCCACACACATATGTATAGTTGCATAGAGATCCCTATGCTTCTGTGTAGACATACAGGAAATGATGATGATATGTAAACTGCTAAGCATATTTTTTCGAGTTTACATTTTCAAGGTACTACTGTACTTAATTTGCACCAACCTCATACTACAGCATATCAGCCAATTCAGAAGGCACTAAAATTTTCCTAATCAACGCACAGCAGATCGTTCAATTTCGCTTTAATTTTGAATTGGCCACATAAACGCAACCGAGCGAGCAAGCTGCCACAAGGAGTCGCACATGCAAGCTGCTACAGGTCAATAGCAGCACACTGCTTACACACACACACACACACACACACAATTTCATTGATTCTGCTGTCAGTTGCTAAATTTTCTGTTTTGTCTTGCTGTTTTCATTGCAGCTTTCTGAATTCCTGCGTTAATCCTGTGGCACTCTACTGTGTCTCTGGCGTTTTTCGACAGCATTTCAATCGTTATCTGTGCTGCTTCTGCGTCAAGCGACAGCCGCACATGCGTCAACATTCCACAGCCACTGGACTGGGCATCGGCGACACGACGAGCATCATGTCAATGCGTCGCTCCACCTGCGTGACAGGCGTCGCCTATAATCGCGCCTCGCTGCATATGAACAACAATTATGGGCTCAGCGTAGGCAGCGGCAGCATTGCACCCAGCGTCGGCTTCCATCGACAGGCCTCCATGCCGATGCATCACTCCGGCCACAACAATGCATACACTGGCAACAACAATGGCATCGGACGTGTCGGCTTAGGCCCGGGCGCCGGTGTCGGCAGCATTGGCCGCTCTACGGCCATTATCAATGAAAAGAGGTGAGGCACAGTACTCGTGGACCTGCAGGCGGACGAGCTGCTCTAAGCTTTGGCACGTTTTTTATGGCATTTTAATTGGCTGTAATTGTTGTCGAGCATTCTCGGAGCGGCGCCAGGCTTCAAGCGTTGGCAGCGTGCTTGTCCTTTGTATGTTGTCCTTGCAGTCATTAATTTTATGCCCCACTAAATAGTGCTTGGCATGCGTACAAAGCATGTTTTTCGGCATATACATTTCTGCGCCAAGCAAAAAAGCCAATTTAGTTGCACACCTCCCGCCCCACCATGTTCTGTGTCGTCTCTAGTCGTGGCACGCAATGTACATAGTATTTCATGCAAAGAGCAAGCAGCACTGTCCCGTCCCATCCCTAGGTGGCCATGTAAATATTCTTCAAGCAATATAAGGCAAAATATTTTGTAAATAATTTAAATTATCAGCGCTAATTGTTTACGTACTTGTGATAGTTAATCGTAACTAGTTTTAATGTTAAATTATTTAAACAGCAAATAAAAGCATTCGTACTTCTTATTTGACATAGTTCTAGACTCAATTCATTAAGTGCGTGTTTGTCGATTAATATTTAATTGTAATATCTGCAATCTGTCAAATATCTTTAATTATATGTATGAAAGAAATTTCCAAATGTTATTTAATTGTATGTCATTATTCGGCTTGATTTTACAGTAGAGTTCGTGCGGACGCTTCGTGGCACATTGTCAAGGTAAGATCAAAGCTCTGTTTCCTATCTTTTCATTTTTCCAAACAGCGTACAAGTGTTTATACTCCGTTGAAGCTCAGAACAACTTTAACTCAACAGGCATAGAGCAGCTCTTTGTTGAGCATGATTGTCTGCTACATAAGCTGACGCCGGCACATAAGGCATGATATCGATTGTTTTGACAGACTGGGAGGCGTTGTTGTTGTCGAAAGTCCAAGTTTATTAAGCCAGCGTGCACAAAGCAGTGCTTAGTGTTTCATAGTGTTTACATAGAAAATCTCTGCTGTACTGTAAAGATTTGCGCCGTGCACTTTCGACTTCCTAGTTTACTTCAATGCAACAACGTTCTGTGAAATTAAAAAAACTACGGCCACAAGGATGTCTAGTATTAAACATAAAGTATTAAAGATCCACAATAGATTATTATTGATGCAATGCGTGTCAATAGTGCGTCTACAATTGCTTTCCTAGGGTATTGAAATGGTCAATGGCGATTTTTTTATCATTATTATGATCAGAGCATAATTTTACTATTTAAAGTCTGGCAATCTTATGGTGCAGTACATGTATAGAACATAAAATCATAATAGACATCGGAGCCATTCAACACACAATACTCCAAGCTAGAAGCGCGTCTTGTTTTAGTTTATTTTATTATATTATTATCCCAAATTATAAAATATTTTATTAATGACAAAACGCTAAACATCATGATTTATGTTTTTTTTTGTTTTAAACCATAAACTGAAATTCATTTTTACGTCAAAAAAAAAAAAAGAAAATAAAATAATATATAAAAGCGAAAAACTTTTCACCTTACACCATTTTTACAACATCCAGAGCGAAAGGCAGACGCGTCAAAACAGACACACCCATCCATAATGTATTTGAAAGCAGCAGACAAAGGTTGCTCCAACATATATGCGGCGAAAAACCCTAACTGATTTTGCTTTAACCAACACGAAATGTTACATCATCTAAAACCGTGTTTCAGCTAATAGTTTAAATTTCAACTTTTTCGCCTACACTGCTGCCAAAAGTCAGAAAGCCAAATAGCTGCTCAAAAACTCATCCAAACTAAAACTGCGAAAACTTTTCACATAAAAAGAAACTAGGTAAAAAACAGCAAAACGCTGTGAAACCCACACAAAGCAAAAGCGAAATATGAAAAACCACCGCACACTCAGCGCACTGTAACCACTGTGGCGCCAAAAGCGCACACAACGCATAGGAGGGTTAATAGGAGCAAATAAATGCATTGCAATGCGCAGCATCGAAAATAAACAAAAATAAATTGTTGACGTTTTCGCGATTTTCGCAATTATTTAATGCATGCGAGCTTAATTAAAAAAGTAATTTTCATTTAGCGTAACGCACTCAACTGTAATCGTGTACAATTCTGCTTTTGTCATATGAATTCAATTAAGAAAACACCGCACAGCATGCAAAGCGCAAGGACACAAGTGCTTCGAGTGCGGCCATTTTGACCAAACGCAGCCAAACAACAACAACCAAATAAAAATTATTTGTATTCATTTGTAACTGTGAAACGTAATTTCCGTTTGAAGCTAATTAAGGCCTGGTGAAGTTGAAATGGATTTATGAATTGCGTTAGTTGGCACCTGAACCGGTGCGTGCTTGTTAACAAAAATATAAAATCATAAAATGTCAAGCTATATATATGTAGGTTTATCGAATTTAAACAAAATCTTTGATATTAATTAGTGATTAATTTCAAACCAGACTTTAAAAAAACCAGTCGATTTATGAAAGTAACCGTTTGGATCATTGGATTTTCGGTTCAGCGACTAGTCAGATTATCGAATTACTGTTGTATATACTCGTATATCACAAATGAAATTTAAAATTTAAAATATGTGTCACAAAACCCTAAATTAAAAACAACTTGGCAAGGCAAAAGAAAAAAAAAATACTAACCTTACAGCAACCGATATTAAATCTTATTTATATTACCTACTATAGAAACTACATTCATAAGTGATTTTTTTTGTAATTTCGTTATTTGCTGGTTCGAATACTTATCATTTTATAATCTTAGCTCAGAAAGCAAAGCAATGACAATGCAGGTGAGTATGCACATGCAAGAATGCACTTTCACGCAATGCCATGCACTGTGCAGCTACACAAATCAAAAGGATATATACGCAATTGTAATCTACTCTCAACTTATTAACACATCAATTAAACAATCAAATAAAATTAATGTTAATGGATATTTGTGGTCAGTCTGCGTGTGAAGAAATGTCAACAAGTAAAACTCGCAACAAAATCAAATGAAATTTTCAGGCATTTTAAAATGTTTGCTTAACAATATAGTTTTTTCAAAACTTTTTCAGCTTCAGTCTCGTCGAGGACTTGCAACGTAAGCGTTATTAAAGCAAAAACAACAATAATAGCAACAACGACAAGGACAACGTCAAGTCAAAGTTTTATTAAATAAGTTTTTCAGCTTAATTTAGCGAAATAACTCGAATGTGCCTGAAATAGGTTTCTTAGTGTTGTAAAAAGTTCAATAAAGCAAAAATCCTGTCAATGCAAGCTGCGAGTCTTTGACTTTTAATAACTGTGCTGTTTCACATTTATATATTTACACAATATTATTATTAGTTTTCTTTTCTTTTTTTTTTGACGCCATAAAACCAAACTTAAACCATAAAGCGTTCAACCCAAGCGGTTAGCAGCTAAGTTAACAGGACATCAGCACTGCCGCAGACATATACGCTAAGCGTGCGAGCAACTTGTGACAACTCAACTCAACGCTTTAAGTTCAACTTACGCGCAGAGTCCTTTGCGTCGCCCACGCAAACACTTAGCCAGGACAAACTTTGTGTAGTTAAGTGGAAAATTGCATAAAGTTTTGCACACAAACACATGGATTCGTCCTTTGATTGCCAGTACAACGAAATGAAATTAAAAGTGAAGAGCATTGCAACGGCGGCTGTAAAAATCTCAGCTTACTTTGTACAGTTATGCGAGCGCTTTTATTAGTCACTGTGCAGCAGAGTGTGCACCTGATGATAAGCATAATGACTTGCGCTGCTTCTTCGCTGCAACATGGCAAAAGTAATTGTGTGTAGTAAATTAGCAACACTTACAGAACTTACGTAGAAGGCAGCAAAGGGTTAAGCACACCTGCTGTTAGTCCAGGCTAATAGCCAAAGATTAGTCAAAACTCGTTTGCTGCCAGTGAGTAGACAGAAAGACTAAATGAAATGAGATATTGCTGCAAAGACTAAAACTTGTGCAATATAATTCAGCTTGGGCAAGGGAAGTATTGCATTACTTAGAAACGATAAGTGACTTCTTATGCGTAAAATGCATTACTTGCAAACGATAAGTGACTTCTTATGCGTAAAACACTTTAAAGCTGTCGAAGTTGCTTTGGACATGCTTCAACACGCAACACAAGCCATTTTAATGATGTTCATACCTCAAATGCTGCAGCGCCTCATTAAAATCATCTACAGCGGCAGGACGAGGCAGCAGGTTGCGCAACTCATCAGTTTAATAGGAAAGCAAAGTAAAATGTTTTTTTTTTTGTTTTTGTTTTGCCTTAAGTCGACATCATGGTCACTTCGCGGTCAACTACGTGGCTGCGGTTAATGGCAGCAAAAACAACGAAAACAAAGTAAATAATACAAACAAATTGAAAAGAAGGAAAGTAATAAAAGAAAAGCAAAACCCTTTGGCAACATGCTCCTGGAGAGTAATTGTGAAACTTCTTGCGTGCATTGTTGTCTGCCACTTGGCCCGCTAGGGCTGCACTTTGTTGACGACAAATGCGACCTTGTCTCGAGGCTATTCTTAAACGTGTTGCTGCGTTGGCCATTTCATGTTGTTTGTTGTTAATGTTTTTTTTATTTTCATTTTTTGTGCTTCGACTGCGTCAGACTTCACAGGAAAAATATGTTTCATAATTATTGTACAAATAACCTTTTTCGGCCCTCCCACTCAACACTGAGAGGGCCGTAAAAAGAAAAATATATATTACTCAGCAAGACAGGAGCAGCCAAACTGCCTGCAAATAAGATAAGAACGCTAACATTATTTATGGTTTACTGTCTATAACGCATCATTTCTTATTGGGCTTTTGCCACTTGCCAAACAGCTGGCGGCTGGCAGTCGTTGCCAGCGTCTGACTGATTTGCCCTTATTTTCAGTGTTGTGTTGTCGTTTTCTTTGGTATTTTCACGCTTGCCTACATTTCAACTGTTTTTGTTTTTTTTTTTTTTTTTTTAAATTTCGTTTTTACACGTCTACTTTGACACAGCCATTTTGGTTTTGCTTACACGGGTTTCGGCGTTGAAAAAGGATTAAAATGCCTCTGGCGCCACGCAGGCGACCGCATTGCTCATGCATAAATTTTATTATTTTTTATTTGATTTCATGTTGATCCTTTATCCTTGCTGGTAAGCAAAGCAATAGGCAAAACAAATTTGCTCAATGTGAATTTGATTACCGTTAGAACAAAAACTTATATTGGTTATTGATTATCCTTCTATTTGGCACAAAACCACTGCATATTCGGATCCTAGCTTAGTTGAAAACGATTGTTGAGCATGTAACACTCCTTTATTGTATATTTCTAAATTTATATAAGGTAAATATTTACATAAGTAGAGATTTAAATTGTATTTGGCAAAATCTAATAGCAAATTGCTTGCACAGTTGCCAAAGGGTTAGACATTTTAGTTTTTATTGAAACAGTAGCTTCCTTGGGATTTAAAAAAAAAAAAAAATTTTCATGGTGCTAAATAAAATAAAAAAGTATTTAAATTTTTTTTTTTTTTTGCTCTTGTAAATGCGAGTTGCAGATGGCGATTCAATTTCTTTGAGGTTCCACAAACGCTAAATGTTTTGATTGATGGAATTATCTTCCGTAAGGATTCTGAAAAAGGTTTCGGCGTCAAGCAATTGATTGATGCGACATAAATTATTATCATCTGTGTGAGAGGTCCTTTGTGTCACACTCGATGAAGAAAAATCAATTTCGAAATCTGTTTGCTGCTAAAATTAACACAAATCTCAGAAATGGAGGCCGCTTAATGTCGTAAGCTAGTTTGCTGTTCTTATATTTATACCCTGTACCAAAAAATGGTAAAGGGTATATTAAAGTTGTGCAAATGTATGTAACAGGCAGAAGGAGGCGTGGCAGACCCCACAAAGTATATATATTCTTGATCAGCATCGAAAGGCGAATCGATTTAGCCATGTCTGTCTGTCTGTCTGTATGTCTGTCTGTCTGTCTGTCCGTCCGTATGAACAAAAGGATCTCGGAAACGGTAAGACCTACAATCACCAAATTTTGCACGAAGACTCTCTCAATCTATAGGCATAACAAGTTTATTTTTTTTTTCGATATTCGTCCTATAACATATAGCTGCCATAGGAACGATCGGATGAAAACCCACATTTAGTAACTAAAACCCTTTTGTTTTTCAAGATATCTTCACCAAATTTTAAATTTAAAAGTTTTAGCCAATGTGTAATCACATGTCTAAATATCATGTATATCGGTTCACTATATCATATAGCTGCCATAGGAACGATCGGCTGAAAAACAACATTTACTGAGAAAAACTTTTTTGTTTATTAAGATATCGTTACCAAATTTCGGATTTGACAGTCTTAGGTAATATCCAATCATACTCCTGAATATGATAAATATCGGTTTACTATAACATATAGCTGCCATAGGAACGATCAGCCGAAAAATGGCTTTTAATAAAAAAAAATTTTTTTTTTGTTTTGGATTGGGTACAGGGTTTTCTATAGTCGGTTACACCCGACTATAGCCCTGCCTTTCTAGTTTTTGTTTAGGAATTTTTTTTCTATTTTTTCTACTTTCCAACAAATAAGCAAATAAACTAGAAAGGCAGGGCTATAGTCGGGCGTAACCGACTATAGAAAACCCTGTACCCAATCCAAAACTGAATATATATTTTTGTTGCTTTAATATTTTGTATTTAATTAGTAAGGATATCTCAAGAAAAAAATTTTTTTTTAGTAAAAGGCATTTTTCGGCCTATTGTTCCTATGGCAGCTATATGTTATAGTAAACCGATATTTATAATATTCGGGAATATGATTTGAAATTACTTAAAATCATAAAATTTAAAATTTGGTAACGATATCTTGATAAACAAAAAAGTTTTTTTCAGTAAATGTTGTTTTTCGGCCGATCGTTCCTATGACAGCTATATGATATAGTTAACCGATATATATAATATTTAGATATGTGATTGAACATTCGCTAAAACTGTTAAATCCGAAATTTGGTGAAGATATCTTGAAAAACAAAAGGGTTTTTGTTACTAAATGTGGGTTTCCATCCGATCGTTCCTATGGCAGCTATATGTTATAGGTCGAATATCGAAAAAAAATAAACTCGTTATGCCTATGGATTGGGAGAGTCTCCTTACGAAATTTGATGGTTGTAGGTCTTACCGTTTCCGAGATCCGTTTGTTCATACAGGCGGACAGACAGACGGTCAGACTGACAGACGGACATGGCTAGATCGACTCGCCTTTCGATGCTGATCAAGAATATATATACTTTATGGGATCTAACACACCTCCTTCTGCCTGTTACGTACATTTGCACAACTTTAATATACCCTTTACCATTTTTTGGTACAGGGTATAAAAATAATATTTGATGAAAACATCAAAGTTTTTTTTTATATATATATAATATTTAAATTTTTAACTCAACGCTTCATAATGCATATATACTCATGACAAAGTTTTTAAGTATTGCGTTCACCAAAAATTTTCACATATCAAAGCAGATAATCTTTGCACCAAAACAAATCCAACAAAAATTGCAACAAACTCGCCATTGTTATGCCAGCCAACGTGGCTCGGTAAAACGTAAGCGACAATAAATAACAATAAATATGTAATTAAAATAAATGACAACGCAATAAAAAACACAAAAAAAAAAAATCATTTCGCACAGAGGAATTTGAAGCACCAAAAGCGCTAACGCCAAAGCATAACTTCTCACCGTAGTACAGTACAGGGACGCATGCTCCCATGGACAACACTTTTTGTTATTGTTTTCGGTTTATTTATTTCTTATTTATTTTTCATTTGTGACGGCTACATTTTTTGCGCTTTGTTTGCGCGCACATGGCAAGCGAGCGCTGAGGCTTATTTCATTGTTTGCCAATTAACAAAGGATAATCATCAAGTAAGCTCTATGTATATGAGTATAAGCTCTACTTTTTTAAGGAGCGCAAAACGTAAAAAAATGTTAAAATAACAACGAAAAGAATAAAAACAAAAAATTATGCTTTTATGTCGCCAGTAAAACAATTTCAGCAGTCAGAAAATCGTGAGTTGTAATATTATGTATTTTGTTTCCGTTTTCGAAGTTGTATCCTGGCGAAAATTGTATTACTATTGTTTTGGTTTATTACGCAGTTGCGTACTTTGCTAACTTTCTTTCGTGCGAGACAACAACAACCCAACAGGACTAATGAGAAATTATATACGCACGGTATTTGTGGGGGCGACGGTTAAGTAAGTAGCTGGCAGCGACGCAGCCAAGTGTGCCATTGTGCTAAAGCTGGACCACACTTGGCTAATGCCAAGCATTGATTCTGATTAGCTTTGAGTTTATCGGTATATGTTGTTGTGTTGTTTTTTTTAATGTTTGTGCAAGTGCCAGACGCAGACGCCGAGTTTTGTCATATTTTTTTTATTTAATGTATTTTATGCCTTGAATGTTTACCTCAACATGGTTTTTCTGCATTGCGATTGCTTAAAGTTTTAATGATTTACAGTATTTAAAAATATGCTTTGCACTGCCGACTACAGCTAGTCCTATATTTTATAGCAGACTTGTCTTTGTGTAGAAACTGCTGCTAAATTTATTAAGCTTTTACTGGCATGTCTTATCGCAGCTTGCTCATGTGCCTACTAAACAAGTAGGAACTGTTGGCATGTTCAAGCAAATTCTAAAACTGTTTTTACGCTGATTTATGCGCCATTACCAAGCCGCACATATTTAAACAAAAGAAAATTAACTCATGAGATATTTATAGTATGAATATGTAGGCTACTACTAAAAAACTAAATCGTAGCATACACTCGCATATGCATATGGATGTGAATTACAGCAGCAAACAAATAAAATAAACTTAATCCCAAGACCACCGAGCAGACAATATTTAACAAGGACATGACGCTGTAGCCATGTTCAATGCTATTGCCGGCACAATTATTTAGATGCGTGCATTTTGTCTTCATTATTTTTTCGCGTTTTTATATTCGCTTTTCTCTTTTCGCGTGACTGCCTAATAAAAACCCACACTAATTGTAAGTTAGGCCCGTTTAATACATTTATTTGCCAAGCCAGAAGGAATCTAATTGACTTGATTACATAATAAATCGTGCCATCTATGCGATTTATTAACCCACGATCAGACATTATGCGCCAACAATAATTTTGTGTCTATTATGCACCCCGTCTGCTGCATCCCATCGTAGACTGCATAAAATCACCTCAAACCGCACAACATGCCTTGAGAGAGAGTGAGAGAGCATTTGCATATTATGACAGCGTGCAGTTGTGTCGCTTTAAAGGCAATTTGAAATTTCATTTATGCCTGCGTTGTGTCTCAGTTTACGCTCGGCTTACACTTCGTGCGCACACAGAGGCTGACAAGTTGCTTACAACTAAAATTCCGGTGTTAATGCCAACTAAGTGCCTGTCATCGGTTCATTGTAGCATGTGTCGGCGGTTTAGAAGCAACTCCGTGCACGTCAGTTCAAGAAAATCGTATCAAAATTGATGGACTTAATGTTCACTTTGATTGGATTAAATTGTGCGTGTGAGCTCGCTTTGGATTTGTTAATTGGCTTTGGCTTCATTGGCAATTTGTGGTTTGCGTTCAGAGTTGAGCGTTGAATGTCTGCACAAAATTAGTGACATGGGAAATTGTGCCTACACGTTGTTGGCTCTTCGATAAAGAAGCTATACAATCAACGATTTACAGTAACGATATCCCATTTGTTTGCGGCGAATGACTTTGCAAGGAAATTTCAAATGATCCAAGGCTACATGAAATAATTAAAGCATGCTTTTGGGTGTCGCCTTCAAATCACACTACGCTACACAAATTCTGCCAAGGCACAGCTATCGAACATGTCAACTGCTGACTATTATATGAGTAACGTATTTGACGCCTTGCTACGAAACAGTAGAAACAGCAGAAAGCAGTTAATGGGCAAATCATGTAAGTGCTGCCTGTCCGAGATAGGTGACTACATAAAGTTGTAAACGATGCGTGTGCCAACAAACACAAATGCTTCAGTATATGTAACAGGCATGTATGTATATTTGGTTATTTATTTTTCATAGAAACGTTTGGCAATTAGTATAAAATTTTAGAATTTATCAACATTTTGTTTAGTGTCCAGTCCAGTTCAGTCCATAATAGAAAAGGTCAGTAAATTTTGAAAGCTTCACAAAATGTTACAATATTTCACAAAGCAGAGACAGGAGGTTCAATATGCACACACACAAAACACTGCTTATCTCGCTGCTGTCGAGCTATCAGGCAGTTGGCCCGCCCTTTAGTCAACAGAGCCAACGAATTTGACATGTTATTAGGTTCTATCGCCAGGCAATGTGTGAGCATTAGCAGCATAAGCATTGTGTGGGCACTGAGCACTCTGTGCATGGAGGGGGGGAAATGGGCTAGGCGCGTTGCATGTTGTGCTCAGATAGCAACGAATGTTTATGAATTAAATGCAATTTCTATACAAACTCGTAAGCATGTAATTATGTAATAAAGGTTTGTGCCTCTACGCATATTGACAATTTTGTGCATTGTCCTTGCTGGGATGTTGTTCGCACATTGATTGACACTTCAGCTGAAATCAGTTTAGGCTAATTGAGTTTGGTTTTAGTTCGCATTGTGCCGGAGATTGTGCCACTGCCAAGCAAGCTCTTGCCTACACGTGTAGTTGATCCTATTATTAGATTACTGCTGGCACTCGCCTTGGCTTTTGTACTTGTGGCAGCATCCCGTATCCTGCTTATGCTGCCTGTGCCTCGTGCGTACGTCTTACGTTTGCTCGCACTTTATTAACACACAGGAGTAATGCGATTTTATTGCGTTTGACACGAAACCGAAATTGAAAAATGCTTTTTTCTGCACACCATACTCACATGCCGCTTGCGTAGTTTTGGCAAAAGGTAGGATATAAAACTTTAATGTAGCTAATATGTCAAATTGCCTTCAACTTGCTTAGAAATTTAATAACAAAATCAAGCAAGAAACCAAGAGAATAGAATAGCAAAAAAATTTCAAATAAGTTCTTATTCTGTGATTTAATAAAAATATTTAAATAAATAAATTGAAGACATATTAAGTCCTTTTTTCTATTTTTAATGCCTTTTAACTTAGAAAATATTTTTATTTTGTTTTTTTTTTATTTATTTATTTTTTTTTTTTTTATTACATAGACAAAGCCCTAAAGCCGAGAAACATCATTATACAATTTGCTTATTGTTATGCTAGACTGTCTGCAAATAAAGAAACCAACAAATGATTTCAACAAAAAGGAAGGCACATAAGCCAACTCAAGCGTGAGGGGATACGCCAGTTGACGTCTGCAATCAAAGGGAATTCTTCCTTTTAATTTATTTTCGATTATGGAGAATTTAACCTTAGTATTTATTTTTATTTTTTTTCTATTTATTTATGTTCATTTCTTTTACTGGAACTCGGTGTATGTGTTAATTTGAACGGTTGCTAGGCATAGCGTGATAGACAAGTGCGCTGTGGAAACGTTAAAAATAAAATCGAACTGAACACTTGATAAACTAATGGTGCCTTATTAAATTATCACAAGGCAGCCACAGGGATAATTGTAAGCAAACAAATTAATATTGAAACGGAGTAGCTCCACACCGTGACAGACATGTGCACCATTTTGCTGTCATCATTAGTGAATACCAATACTTCAACAATTGCTGATTTTCTTGTTTAACAAGCACTTAAACGCAATTTGAAAACAAATAAAAGTAAAACCAAATACTCGACGGTACCCACTCGAGCGCAATTGTCGCCTGGCAAATAATTTCCATACCCAAATGCGCTCCGGCACGTGCGCAAATAAACTCGTATATACTTGGAAGCCGCTAATAAACATAAAAACAATTCTTACAGTCACTTGTTTTCCAGAAATGGCAAAAAACTTTTACGAAAAATGCATTTGCCAACGGAAGCCGCCAATAGCCGGTGTCGAGTCAATGACTTAACCCTTTAGAAGTGCGACGTGCCCGTGTGATAAAGTGGCACAATTTAGTGACTGAAAGAGTTATGCTTTTTAATGGCCAGCCAAACAAAACAAAAACAACAAAACCGACCAAGACTAGACCAGAAAAAAGGACCAAGCACAGCCAACGAAAAAGTTCACCAACATCAGCAGCAGTTTTGCCATGTTCACATAAAGCTTCGAATCAATTTAGTGTGAAGCTAGCCAAGTTCTGGCCGCTCCGTATGCACAGAGATGAAAATCGGTTTATTTGCTTAGCCAAGCTGGATGTGAAACGCTGACAGAGAAAATATAAAAATAGAAAAACGCACAAAAAAATGCTTTGAAGTTTGCAACGTCATTAAATTTGATGCAGAATTTGTTGAACTCTGATTTAACGTGCAGCACATTGATTTTTTATGGCTGCAAAGTTACGTGTGACATTTCGACAGCGAAAGCATTAAAGAAAAACTGCTGCTGCTTCGAATGCAGTTTGTTGCCAATGTTTAACACTTATTTGACTTTTGAGTGGAAATTTGCTAAGCGAGTGTTGTTGTAGAGCGACAGCAACAGTGCTCCAAGTATTTGTATTCAAGTGCCGGAAAAGAGCCAGTGATTATAATACTAAGAAAAGCATCATTTGCAGGAATCTACATATCCTCCGCTATCTAAATGTGTGCTTCTGAATGTCAAGGGGGTTATATATAGCATTAATAAACTCTGGCTTAGCTTAGAGTTTATTTTTATATTAGCTAATTAGCAAATTTGTCTAATCCAATATTTTATATACTCTCCAAAGATTATGACTATTCTCTTCCAGACTACGTTAAATAAAAGTACTTAAAAGCAAACTCGAAACTTTTGAAACGCACATTGAAAGCAGATTTAATAAAAACAATAGCATAATTGGAGTAAGTCATCCTTGAGCAGGAAAACCATGGCAACAAAGCACAGGCAGAAAATTTTGAATAATGAGTTAAAGTCAGCCATATAACCCACGTAAAAAGTCTTGTCACCCACATTTTAACTTTAAACAATGTTCAAAACGAAGTAAATTTTATTAGCTTCGCTTGAACACAAAACTCAAACACAGCGCAGCCAGCCAAAGGACTTCCAACCGGATGCAAGCATATGGCGCTATCGAGGCAGCAGCCAACCCAAGAACGCAAACTTTGCGCGTAAGACTCATAACTAGCGAAAAGTTTTTAATTTCTTTGAAATACATTTCGAAGAGCTCAAACCGGTTGCCTCCTATAAAAATCCAGCACCTAGCCACCCACTGACTCAAATTTCCACCGTTTCTTCAAGTGTACTAAAGATGAGTACAGCCGCAGACACTCTTGGTGCGACAGTTGCGTGCATTTCTGTGGCAAAAATTGAAAGTGGTTCGTTTTTTTACTTTTTCAGCATAACACGTGCACACATGGTTAATAGACCGACCACAACTCATGCAAATGTGATGGCCGGGGCAGCAACTCATAGCAAAATTATTTGATAAATTTCATACGGAAACTGCACAAAACGATAACAAAAATATACAATATATTTAACTTACATACTTGGTTAGATACGCAATTGAGGTGATGTGCTGCATCTCACTTTGGTCGCAATTCCCAAGCGTATTTTTGCTTGGCAAGGATGCTGGAAGCGTATTCCATTGCACAGGTCTTGAGAAGAGTTTAAACTGCAACAAAAGCGACACACATTCAAGAGCAAGCCACATGTGTGTTCACAGCAGAACTAAGCAAGAAAAGGAAAATGGAAAAACAAATCGGAAAAGTTTTTCTTACAAGTTTCAACGAGAACTTTTATTTTTCTATTTTGAAATGACTATTTGTAAAAAAAAAAATACTCGCTTTTGTTAGAAATTCTTGCGTTAAGTAGCTTCTCAGCAGGCAGCCAAGTTTAGAAGTGCAGCATAGCATGACTCACAATCTTGGCACTGAAACCAAAAGTTTTGTACGTGAACGTCGTGATTCACGAACTTCGACTGCAAGTGCAAGTGAACCCACTAATGCGCAAGGATTTGTAGTGGAATACTCGTATCAGCTCAATTCGGTGGCACAAAGCGCAAAAATTTTAATAGCAGCACTGCACATAATGACCTATCAGATCGGATGCAAGAGAACTGAATTTACATTAGGCACATTTTTTCTTTTTCTTTTCAATTTAATGGAACGCATGCCAATAGCTTCCGTAGCACGTCATTGCCAAGTTAATTTATGAAATCAGTGTTTCCGCACACCTTACTTGTTAGAAATTAAATGTTCATTGCTGCGTACAGTAAACTATGAAATTTTTTACACATATACATACATAAACTCATATGAAATTACATGTCATTAGCCATATTGTTCATTTATAAAAAAAATGCCAATGCTTTAAAAGCAGAAAGACATGCCAACTTACTTCGATATGCAAGTCTTAGATGAGCAAAAAAAAAAAAAAACAAATATGACAACCATACTACAATGACTTCTCAGTTTTACTTTCTTTGAAGTACAACATGTTTTGGGGTTTGGAACTGAAACCACGGAGATATTACTGGCAAAAAACCAGCAAACATTTTCACATCTCACAGGCTATCCTAAATGCAGCGTCCAATGGAGATTTGAACAAAGTCTACGTCGTCTTCGGCGATTACAAATTTCTTATCTGCACATTAGGAAATGATTGCAAGCATGTTACACTCAATTTAAATTTCGACAAAAGCGAAATAGTTTGTTTCCAGACTGTGGACAGCGGAGTTGTTACGCTTACTGGTTACATCTTCGATGAGCCAGGCTGCTCAAACAAGAAGTTAAGAAAACGGTTACAGTTGGTAGAACATGAAGATAAACCAATGATTAAAAGCTCAAGACTACATGGAGCTGCAGAAACAACGATAAACAAAATTGGCAGAAAACTATTTCAAAAGCAACAAATAAAGCCAAAAGCTGATAAAAAACGCACCATTATTGCTCTACTATTATGGAAACAGAGCACTAGCCAAGCTTAGAAAGCATGAAGTAAGCTAACTTGGACGTCATCGTAACAACATAAAGAAAAAAAAACGATTGATTTTGTTTCTTACATAAGTGTAACAATTTTAGCATACAATAAATCTTATCAATACATACTAAAGCTGATCTATTGAATCTGCAAACTTTACTTATTTATAAAAGCCTAACTTCCTTTCCTAACTTCTACATAAAATAGATTGATAAGAGCATATGGATCTGGAAGTTATATTTGAGATCTGTCCAGCAACTGAAGTAATGAGCTCAATTCCTTAGAGAAAAACAAACAAAAGAAATTAAAAAATAAAAGTTCAAGAATATCATTAAGCATACTATGAAGGAGGAATCTTCTATCTAGCCACCCTTTATAGCACCAACCTCACCCTACTGTAGCATCGGAAATCTTTGTGTGCGCTCGTCAAAAAAAAAATAAAAACACTAGTCGGCGCATAAGGTATATTATAAGTAGGTGTCATTTGCTATCAGTGTAGAAGATTGTTTTCCACATAGAATGTACATATATATATACTTTGGTGAAGATAACTTAAGCAATTGTCGTTTGAGTATCCGTTAATGTGACCATATATTCTGTCTTATAGCCAATCAAATTAACATTAGAAGAAATAAAATTCATTAAAACAACTTAAAGATGCACATACACATTTAAAAAAATGACTACCTGTTAATGCAATTAAAAGCATGTCCGAGTATCCGATATAATGAAAGCTAATTAGCCACAATTGTGTGAAAATAATCAACGGAATAAGTATAAAAGAACACACAGTACTTGGCATCAGCTTAGTAGTGAAACGACCATGGAATTGATTGGAGTGACAAATAAGTATTTTACGGAAATGAATCGAAGGTGGCGACATGTGCGAAACAGACTGAAAGTTGTGAAATCGGCGGCTGCAGACACTTTTTGGGAGTACACCGAACGCACAAAAGTGAGTGGTATGTGGTTGCTCAAGAAGAGAAGGACATATGGTATTTCAAGGTGAGTCAGTTTAAGCAGAAACTAGTGAGTGACAATAAGCAATGCTAGCTTAGATTGGTCTGGTCGACGATAATGGTGCACATGACATTGCTGAGCATCTATCTGACCTTGCAATTGTGGCTGAAGTTTTACTCATATCCGATTCTGAACACGATCTCGAACGCACTGCCGATCACGGATGTGCCATTTCCGGGCGTAACAATCTGCAGTCCAAAGGTGGTAAATAGGGAACGTGTGGAGCGTTATGTAAGAACACTGTGAGTCTGTCTATGACAAAGACCATTTTACGATCTCTATATTAGCCATTAACAATATTTAGCAAAATACCCGATACATATACCACCAAAGAGGTGGCTGAGGGCTTCGATTTTCTGAATGCCTTCAGTGATCAGAGTTTTGTACCGCCCCAACATAATAGCTACAAGGCAACCGATGAGGTACTCAAGCTAAACAACGTTTCCACCTATGAAGCTGCGCTGGCGGTCAGCGCCAATTGCCGTGATTTTGTTAAACGTTGCTTCTGGGGCATCAGGGAGTTTCAGTGTAATCAGACACATGACTATCTGTCCTTTATGCCGACCACATCCTATTTGGGTCATTGTTGCTCTTTCAATTATAATCCACGTAATGCTTCGTTTGTGCCTTTTTCGGCAAATATTTTCGGCATAGACAGTGGTTTGAGGTTCATTGGCTCTGAAGGCACAGAAAGGAACCTCTCAACCGGGTTAATTGTCCTCGTGCATCATCCCGTTGACTTCGTTACCGAGTCGGCTGCTTCAGTCGCAATAACAGCAGATTCTGAGAGTTTCGTTGAAATTTCGCCAACCGTTCAGACTTCATCGGCGGAAGTGCTGGAGTTGTCAAAACGCAAACGCGATTGTCTCATCGCAAATGATCTGGAATTGCGTAATTATCGTCAAGCTGCCTGCATACTATCCTGTCAGACGGAGGCTATTTTTAATAGTTGCGGTTGCCATCCCTATTTGCTACCGACTGTCAGCGATGACTACAAGGAATGCATTCTCAACGATACATTTTGCTATGCCGCGAATTATGGTGAGTCTCAAGTTGTCAAGCAATTTTCTATGCCATCATCATCATCATCAGCATCTCTATTATACATATATGAGTATGCGAGGCAGTTGCCATCATCTGTGCTCAACCATCCTCAACTGTCTCTTGTCGTCGCCGCCTGTGCCTGACAAATACCATCACTGCTGAAGCGTCTTTATTAGTTCATTCATATCTCCATCTTCACATCCGCTTGCATTGCATAATTTATTTCATGTACATTCTCGACATCGGCACGTGTGCTCTGCCAACACTGCTGAGTTCGTGCGGCAGCTATGTTGTGTATTTTACACTATTACGCAATAATCCTGTTGGCAGACGTCTCTGTCAAGTAAGAACGACATGCACAGAGTGCACGTCAGCAGGTTATCGCCATGCGGGCAGGTTTCATTGTGTGCTAATGGCGACCGAAGAATGGCATTCGTGGCACATACGACGATGCAGCTGCTGCAGAGGTATAACATGGCTAGTGCTGCACAGTCATCTTGATTTTGATTATTATTTTCAGACAACTTCAAGAGTGTGCACTGCGATCATTGCTTGCCCAATTGCTATGATGTTACCTACTCCACCTTGTCATATAAAACGGATTTGAACTTGCATAATAACTCTGTGAGTGACATCTAGTGAGTATCTTGGAAAATTCGTACCTAAATGAAAATAAGAATTTTATTAGGATACCAATAGCAGTGTGTCAGTTTTCATGTTTATATATATATTTATTTATATATATATATATATATATATATATTTACATATGTATGCCCATATCCATTTTTAATATTTTAATTGAAATCTTTGTGGCTAAATAATTAAGTGCTGATAAAGCGCCGACAGCATTTTTCAGTTAGATGTGAAAAGATTTTTTTTTTTTCAAACATTCACATAGTAATGAGTATGCACAGAATATACCCATATAATATAGTATTTATTATGTCCTCCCCAAATAATATTTTACAATATAACCTTGTTGTGGCGTGAGTGGCGACAAGCCGACTCTTGTCAGTTTATTTATGTGCCTCGAATTTGTTTTAGCAAAACAGCGCAACTCACCAATGACAGCTTTATTGTGCGTGTTTATCTGGCAAAGCAAATAGTTCCTGTTATAAAGAAGGTGACTGTGATGACATGGATTGGGCTTTTATGTGAGTAATATTTAGTATATATACAAATGAGTAAAACTAGTTTAGAATATTTGCAGCTGATCTTGGCGGTGTTTTTAATCTGTGCCTTGGACTCAGCATGATTTCCGTTGTGGAGTTCTTTTACTATTGCATTTACCGCATGAGGAAAAACTATAAAATGTGTTTAATGCTAAAGCAGCCGCAGCATGCATGGTAGTAGAGGGGTGCGAAAGAGGAAAGATTTACACTCGTAATTTATATAACTTATTTAGTGGCGTTTAATTCCTACACTTTAGTCTATGAATATTTTCAACTTTTTGTTTTTTTTTTTTTTTTTTTGAATAAAGGGAATTCGTGTTCGACATTATTTTAAAATTTATTAGTTATCCAGCACCTTCTAAATATTAGTTTATATTACTTTTATAAGTAAAAAAAATTTAGGAATGATATAGAAAAAAATGATTCACGTATAGTTTGATATTTTCCGTATCGTGTGGTTTTTTACAAAAAAAATGATCGTGCGTGTATGTAAATTTCTGTACAGTTCGTTATGGGCACAACAAAATAAAATGAAAAAAAAATAAATAAAATAAAAACAGCAGAATTGCACCGCTATTTAAAATTTGGAAGTAAATAAGAAGAGGTCTTTAAATATTTACTTAATAAAAAATGTATTTAGTTGTTTGAACTATAAATACGTATTAAACTAATTCTTTTTCTTTTTTATTTTAAGCGTCGTAGTTTGTGATTTTCTTTTATTTGGTTTGGCTGCTGGTGCTGTTACAGTTTCTTCAGATGTGCTGTCTGCGTCGTCAACAGTTTCAGGCGCGTCTTCGTTGTCACTAATTTGTCAAAGGCAATTAAAAAAAATAATAATGACAGCTAAGAGCGTACTCACCAAATGGTCTGCATGTTATCAAACATGTCCTCATATTCCTCATCTACTTGCTCAACGTTATTCGCTTCCTTTTGCTTTTTGCCAGATTTTTTTATTTTAACTTTCTCCACATCGTCGAAAGATTCCTCACGTCCAGACAAATCGTCTTTCGATTCGCGTATGAGCACGCGGGTTGCCTTTGATTTTACATAGCATTGATAGAGCAGCACCGTTGAGTTAGCATCGTGCACGCGCACATAGCGATCCAAACTGGCCGACGTGAGATATTTGCCACCAGCATCCAAATGCAGATCGCTGATGCCACCAGTGAAGCCTTTATATGTATGCACGAAAGTCTTCATGCGGCGTATATCGAAAGCCTGTAATTTAGCAAGAAAGAATTATATACAGATATATTAAGAGTTTCAAATGCAGGTACACACCTTTAAGGCGCCCATTGTCGTGCCTGTGTAAATGTAATTGCCATGCGCTGTAAGCGTTGTAAAGCTCATATGTTCCTCTGTTGCAAAATGTTGCACTGGTCTACGTTGCTTACGTGTATCGTAAACGCGCACGTAACCATAGCGGGAACATGACGCCAACGTATGTGGTGCATCGATGAAACCAACATCAGCATCCCACACGGGTACTTCCAACTGTAGAAAATCATTTGGCAGATTTTTCGTTGTAAAGATCTGCTTGCCATCAGCTGCCAGATCGAAAACTTTTAAATTGTTCTGACGACCCTTGCCGCCGGTGGCCACTAAATTGCGCGCAACGCTGCACTGCCGCAAATGTGCCATATCATCGCCCGCACTGAACACCAAGTCGTCGTCGCCGCCGCTTTTAGATAAGTCGATGCACTGCACCTGACCATTACCAAATCCGGCAACAAGCTGTTCACCGTAACGTGCTACACCCACAACAGGCGCTGACTGAAACGCATGCGTGTGTTCAAGTTGCTCCGTGCGTAGCGAGTACACTTCAACGTTGTGGCCGGCACGACCAATTATGATCTCAGAGTACGCAGCATCACCATATTCCAAGGCGGTAATACGCGAATCCTTGTCGAGTTTACCTAAATTCTGTAGGTTTTTTTGCTGAAACGGATTTTCCTCGTAGGCTGGCACAAGTTCTATTAATGATTGTTTTAAAATTAAAACGTAAAGAAATTAAGATGCGCCGCCATGCTTGCTTACTCTTGAAGGAGCCGGTGTGTGTGCCGACGAAGATTTCGTGGTTGCCGTCGTAATTGGGATGCTTGACATTAGCAGTAGTCCACTTCATAATGCAAAATTTTTATCTAACTTAAACGATGTCTCAAATATTAATAAATGACACTGCAAGCCCGAAGAAAATAAACAAACAAAACAACAAACTTAGCACGTGTTGTGCGGCTCACGAGGTTGCCACCTTTTATTTATAATAAGCATCACTCCGTGAGCAGTTCTGCACAACGTAAAACAGTCCTCGACTTTGCGGACGTCCGCATGCTGTCGAACAAAAAAACCCCGAATAAATCAGAATATGTGAAAGACATATCCAACACGGATTATTATTCTGGTTGTTGGGTTATTACGACACACGGTGTCGGTGTAAATAAGAAGTAAATTTTAGTGTTGCCAGA
>JBAMBQ010002236.1:0-13764 GCA_037044495.1 Stegana nigrithorax
ACTTTTCGCTTTAAGAGTTGCGTTGGTAGAGGTTCTCCTCGTTTTCAACGACTTTTTTATGCTTAGTTCTTGCGCTGGCAGAGGTTCTCCTTGTTTTCAGCAACTTTTTGCTTAATGATTGCGTTGGCAGAGGTTCTCCTCGTATTCAACGACTTTTGCTTAAGAGTTGCGTTGGCAGAGGATGTCCTCGTTTTCAACGACTTTTGCTTAATACTAAGTCCACAGCTTGTACTTTCATGACCCGCCGGTCATACCCCTCTTCGACCGCGTCCGATTACTGGTAGCTTTCCCAAATAGCTAACCTTCCGTTCTGCACACCGTGCTTCACAGATGACTTGTCCAGTCAAGCGATACTTTGTTCCTGTTTGGTTCCTAAGATCCTGCATTTTTCGCATGAACCGATTGCGAATTATAATGAGATGAAGTGATAGCTGACGTCATGCAGTTTGCTACTTGTGAATTATAACTCTTTTGTGTAGTTGTTTAATAGTATTTATTAATAATGTGATTACAGTGTCGCGTTTAAGCGTTTTCAACCGCAATTAAAAAAAAACTTTATAAAAGAATACATACTAATAGTAAATAAATTAAAATAAGGATTATTATTAAAAAATTAAAAAATAAAATAAAAAATTCTTTCCGGCGGTAGTTTTCGAACCAACGAACAGGCAGTGTGTAGAAATAAAAAAACTTTTCCCGTCGCTTAGCCGATTGCGCTACATCTTATGCTTGGAACACGCTGCGTAAAACGTATTATGAATTATTTTTTTGATAATTTCGCGTGATCATCATTGCTTAAAATATCGACTGAAAATTTCAGCTGATAATATCGGCTGAAAATTCTAGGGGAAACAGCAAACAAAACAATTATTGTTATTTAAGTTAAAAATCGGTTCTTCTCTTATAAACCACTTTAATATTTTCGATGATTTAATAACTGAACTTGTGGCATCTGGTGCAAAAATTGAGGAGGTGGAAAAAGTTGGTAATTTATTATTGACAATCTACACACACTATCCGAACCAAATTTAACATTAATCTTTGTGAAAAATCATTTGCTTGATCATAAGATAAAATTGAACAATGCTGCCAAAGACACATGTTAGAAAATTCTACAAGCAGTCAGTAATGATCAAAACAAAAACAAAGTGAAACTTTACAACAAAAATATTAAAAACAAATTTAAAAATAAAATAAATTAAAAGATAAATGTTAAATGCTATCACTGTGGAAAGAGAGGGCTTATAAAAATAAATGCTACATTTTAATCCAATCAAATAATACAAATAAAGAAAACGAAAAATAAGTACAATCAGCTACCACACAACAAGAAGAATCCGGTTCACTTTTCATTTTAGATTCAGGAGCATCTGATCATATGATCAATGACATAAACCTATCTGCCGCATACACGCACCTGAACCACATATTAAAATTGCAGTTGCTAAATGTGGCGAGTATATTTTTGCTACAGCCAAGGGCATCATACACGTTCGCAATAATGGGCAAGATCAAATCATTTTGAAAGATGTTCGATACTGCAAGGATATTCCCCAAAACTTGCTGTTCATAAAGAAAATGCTGGATGCAGAAATGAAAATAGAATTTTCTGCAGGAGGTGTAAAAGTGACAAAAATAGGTAAACTCATTCTAAAATTTAAGTTTTCACATAATATACCTATTATTGAATTTAGCACATATCATAGTGCAAAGTCTAAAAGATCAATTGTGGCATGAGGGATTAGGGCATATGAGCAAAGGAAAACTCTTGGAAATAATACGTAATAATATGTTTGATAATATTAACCTATTAAATAATATTGAACTAAGTAATCAAATATGTGAAGCTTGTATAAATGGAAAGCAAGTTAGATTGCCATTTGAAAAATTCAAAAATAAAAACTATATTTATTGTCCATTCAGATTTGTATGGACCCATCACATCTTCTTGAAGTGATGGGAAAAATTATTATGTAGGTTTTAACGCGAAGCTCATTTTAATCTTAAAACTGTAAATTTATACATAGATAATGGAGAGAATATTTACCAAACGATATGCGAAACTTCTTCACATTATTAATAAATACTATTAAACAACTACACAAAAGAGTTATAATTCACAAGTAGCAAACTGCATGACGTCAGCTATCACTTCATCTCATTATAATTCGCAATCGGTTCATGCGAAAAATGCAGGATCTTAGGAACCAAACAGGAACAAAGTATCGCTTGACTGGACAAGTCATCTGTGAAGCACGGTGTGCAGAACGGAAGGTTAGCTATTTGGGAAAGCTACCAGTAATCGGACGCGGTCGAAGAGGGGTATGACCGGCGGGTCATGAAAGTACAAGCTGTGGACTTAGTATTAAGCAAAAGTCGTTGAAAACGAGGACATCCTCTGCCAACGCAACTCTTAAGCAAAAGTCGTTGAATACGAGGAGAACCTCTGCCAACGCAATCATTAAGCAAAAAGTTGCTGAAAACAAGGAGAACCTCTGCCAGCGCAAGAACTAAGCATAAAAAAGTCGTTGAAAACGAGGAGAACCTCTACCAACGCAACTCTTAAGCGAAAAGTCATTGAAAACGAGGAAAGCCTCTGACAACGCAACTATCAAGCGCAAAGCCGTCGAACACGAGGAGTTCCTCTGACGACACAATTCTGGATTCACTCTACGAACCCAGGATCCCAACGAGCATACCTCAGCTAAACCCAGTTCGTTACAAACTATTGTGTTGATAAAGAAATTAGTTACCATCTGACAATACCACATACACCGCAATTAAATGGAGTATGTGAAAGAATGATCAGAACACTAACTGACAAAGCTTGCTCTATGGTAAATGGGGCCAAATTAGTCAAAAGCTTTTTCGGAGAAGCTATTCTGACAGCTACTTACTTAGTGAATAGAAGTTACAGTAGGGCGATTAAAGATAAGACTAAAACCCTATTTGAAATGAGGCAAAAGAGAAAGCCAAACTTAGAATATCTTAAGGTATTTGGGTTAACAGCATATCTACACAACAAGACAAGAAAAAGAAAATTTGATTAAAATCCGCAAAGGCCATATTTGTAGATTATGAAACAAATCTCTACAAGTTATGGATTGTAGAAACAAAGAAATTCATAGTGGCAAGAGGTGTAGTTGTGGAATAAATACTCTGCAACTCAAACTGTTGATTTAGACTGTGTTGATTCGCAGTTCCAAAATGTGGAACAAGAAAAGAAGTTAAAAAACGAGAGTTTGGAACAGATAATAGATTTCCAAAATGAAAGAAAGAAAATGGTCCACTGTAACGTCCCGAATGAGAGGACGGATTTTGTAGACTTAAATAATGAGAAAATTGAAAGTGTTCAGTGTGACAAGGACTGTAGCAAATTTGGGATTCAATATGAATCGTATGAGAATATATTTCTTAATTTGAATGTTAGGGAAGGAACGGTTGAGCTCAGGCGAAGTGAGAGATTGAAAGAAAAACCACAAAAATCTTTTCAATTCTTGAACAGTTGTATACTAATTGATTATACGATATTTAATGACTTACCAAATTCATTTGACGAAAATACATTTGATAGAAAACAGAAGTGACAAAGTATATGGGGAAAATGCAATTAAAGACGAATTAGAATCTCAAATTTATAATGAGACCTGGAAAATGTCAGAACAAAAACTGTCCACAGAACAAAAGTATTGTTGATTGTAAATGGGTATTTACAATTAAAAATGATGAGATGGGAAGTCCAATTAAATATAAAGCGAGGCTGGTAGCTCGTGGATTTATCCAGATATATCTCATTGACTATGATAAAACATTTGCACCAGTGGCAAGAATTACAAGCTTTCGGTTTGCTTTGTCTATTTCAAACCAATTTGATTTAAGAATACATCACACGGATCACAAGCAGGAAATATATATGTCAACTCCTCAAGGATTGAAGTGTAAACCGAATAAAGTTTGCAGATTGCTCAAACAGGCAGCAAGATGCTGGTATGAAATGTTTGAGCTAGTCTTAAAAGAAATGGATTTCTTAAATTCAAAAGTAAACCATTGCATTTATATACTTGACAAAAATAAAATTATTTAAAATATATATTTATTGTTAAGTTGATGACTTGATCATTGTAACCAAAGATCCCAAAAGATTTAAAAATAATGTTAATGGAAGATTTAGAATGACTGATTTATGTAAAATAAAACATTCTATTCGCATAAAAATTCAAAGACATAATAATAGAGCTTAGTCAATCCGCATACATAAATAATGTGTTAAAGAAATTTGGCAATTGCAATCCAGATAATAAAATCGACTATGAAGCTTTATGTTCAGATGAATATTATGAACTGCCATGCAGAAATTTAATATAGAGCCTAATGTATATAATGTTATGTATTTTTTTTTACTTTTAAACTGTGTCTGGTTACGGTCGTGTGTAGCTTGTGCTCTAACAATAAGTCAATTCTTATTAGTACATTGGCGCTTTTGATAATATAACTAAAGTCGACTATAATATAAAACTAATTCGTTTACCATATATTTACGTTCTTGCTGATAAAAACGGTTTTAGTTAGTAATTGCTAACTAAAACTTGTATTTTGCTAAAGTAACTTAGTGGTTTTAGGTGTATTGTTTGTTCTTGTAAGCAAGCTGTGATCAGCTGTTTCCAAGTCGCCAAAAAACTAATTTTGATAGGTCTTGTATATTACTTTTAAATACAGATAGGTCAGTTATGTATTCCATGGGTGATATTGACCATGCTGTCCAGTTTTTATACCCTGTAGCAAAAAATGGTAAAGGGAATATTAAAGTTGTGCAAATGTATGTAACGGGCAGAAGGAGGCGTGGAGATCTCACAAAGTATATATATTCTTGATCAGCATCAAAAGGCGAGTCGATCTATTGGCCATAAGAACAATCGGCCAAAAAATGCTTTTTACAAAAAAAAAATTTTTTTTTCTTGAGATATCCTTACAAATTGAATACAAAATATTAAAGCAACAAAAAATATATATTCAGTTTTGAATTGGGTACAGGGTTTTATATAGTCGGTTACGCCCAACTATAGCACTGCCTTTCTAGTTTAATACGACTTTATTCAATAAATGTATACTGAAACTCAGATTTACTCAACAGTAGGCCACCGGAATTTTCCCGTGATTTAGCTCGTCTAAAAAAATAAAAAAAAAGCGGCTGTTTTATTAAATTTAAACGATCAGGTCGGACGGTTGATTATGCAAATTGTGTTGTCGCGCGTTATAGTTTTCGCAACTTTAGTAAGGCCAGCTTTTTTACGTATTCATTTAAAATAAAATCAAAACTTAAACGAGACCTGAAATCGTTTTATAGTATCATTAACTCTAAACGTAAGTACTTATCCATCTATAATGAAACTCGATAATGTTGAAGGTTTAAATAATTACGGCACTTAAAACCTTTTTGCAAATTTTTCCAAAACCATCGTTTTCTGCTGGCCCTGATAATATTCCAAGTTGTGTATTAAGGTACTGTGCAGGCATATTAGTTTTTCCCTTATACAAGTTATTTAAACTCTCGCTTGAGACTTCATCGGTCCCGTCGGTGTGGAAGGAATCTTTCATTTGTCCACTCTATAAAAAAGGGAGTAAAATCGATATATCTAATTATCGAGGTATTGCTAAACTATGTGCAATACCAAAACTCCTGGAACACATAGATTACTGATCAACTTCAGCCTTCTATTGTTCCAAATTTAACTACTTCTCAACATGGTTTTTCAAAAAATCGGTCCACTGTACCAAATCTCTTACAATTTACTTCTCTTTCTTCGCGGTTTTGCCTTAGGTCGACAAACGGGTGTAATTCTACACTGACTTAAGTAAAGCTTTTGATAGTGTCTGTCGATTCATTACTCCTAGGAAAACTTACCAAGTTTGGCCTTTCCCCCAGTCTTGTACTATGGATTGACAGCTATTTAAACTCTGGACCCAAAAAGTTAAGTTTAATGGCTGTGTCTCTAAAAATATTTTTGATTTACTCTGGTGTCCCTCAAGGTAGCCATTTAGGTCCTTTGCTCTTTAACATTTTTATAAATGATCTTCCATCAGTTATTAAGCATTCTCATGTGCTTATGTTCGCTGATGATGTAAAACTATGTTTTACTCTTGATTCTCTTCATCATCAGAGTCTTCTTCAAGAAGACCTCGATCAGCTTTCCAAATGGTGCAATGATAATTTTCTTTTCTAAATTGTGGAAAATGTAAAGTAATGCTTTTAATCGTAGCAAACCCTTGTTATATACCTACTCTTTAAATGGTTCTACTTTAACACGTGTTTACGAATTTAACGACTTAGGTGTTTTAATGAGCCCGAAACTTAACTTTAGTTCTCACATTCTCATGACTACTAATAAAGCTAGAGGTGTTCTAGGCTTTATTAAGAGATAGGCTAAAGAATTTAATGATCCTTATACCACCAAGCAGCTTGTCACTTCTTTGGAATCCCCGACTCCTAACATATTCTGACCGTATTGAATCTGTTCAAAAACAATTTTTGCTCTTTGCGTTGCGAGGATTAAACTGGAATTCGGCAATTCGTCTTCCCTCATACCATTGCCGCCTTAAATTGATTAATCTTCCTACCTTAGCTAGTCGGAGGTCCGTGTTGGGAATTCTTTTTCTTCATAACCTTATAAACGGTAACGTTCATTCTCCTTTTCTCCTTGCGAAAATTAATTTTAACGTGCCCTCGCGTACAACTAGATATTATTTGCCTATTAGACTAAACACGGCACGATCATCTTTCTTACTGCATGATCACTTTTATGTTATGTGTTTGGCTTATAACTCTAACTATCATTTATTTTCTAACATGGCCTCTTCTCACACTTTGAAATCTCTTCTTACTCGTAGATTTAATGAAATTAGATAGAATTAGAATCTTATTTTAATTTTTACTTTATATTTGTATTAATTGTAATTTAGTTTTTAATTTTATTAATTAGTTTTTGTAATCTTCTAGTACTAATAAATTTTGTTAAGTAGATAAAGCAGCTGTTGACCATTATCGGTCGTAGCTGTAGAACAGACACTAGGTCTGGTTTCGTAAGTCCTCTTGTTTGGTAGTGCGCTGCCATAACGTCTGCGAAAAATAAAAAAAATAAATAAATAAATCCTGTAAATTATAAAGTTCAGATACTCACTTTTGCGCGTCTTTTCCACCATATTTTTATAAATAGAAAGAAGCATTTGTCAATCACTTTCAAAAATTCAGTCAATTAACATTTAAAGGATTTTTTTTAACACTTAAATTTGCTGTGACTGTTCGTGTGGAAATGACATTTTGCACAAGTTTTGTAACTGTTACAAATTTGTAGCATTTTTGTGACCACATCAAATTAGACCCGTAAATATCACTTTACTAGAGAACAAGTTGAACGTAAACTAATTGATATTGAGTATATTTCAACAGAAATGCAGCTGGCTGATATTTTGACTAAATCATTGCCGAATAAAAGATTTCTGGAAATAAGAAATAAGTTAAAATTTACTGTATAAACTAATATGAATATTTATCTATATATATAGGGTGATTTTTTAAGTGTTAAGATTTTCATGTTAGCAGCGCTGGTTAGCATTGGCGCCCAAACGTCATTTGTCAAAGTAAAATGTTTTCAGTATAGTCTGCCATTTTTTCGTGAACAGTCTTTTAAACGAGCAACGATTGCAAATTATTGAAATTTATTATCAAATTTCGTGCTCTGTGGAAAATGTGCACCGTTTGTTACGACCATATTATGGTCGTTATAATCGACCTGGTGAATCAACAATTAGTGTTGTTATCAGCAAATTTCGCACCAAATTTACTTTGTTGGACATTAAACCATCGGACTCGCTTGGGTACAGTGCACACCAAAGAGAATATTGCAGTCGTAGCGTCCAGTGTTAATGAGGATCATGAAATATCGATTCGCCATTCTCAGCAATTGGGCATGTGTTACTTAACTTCATTAAAAATTTTGCGTGTAGATTTTAATTTGAAAGCCTATAAAATTAAACTTCTGCAAGAATTGAAGCCGAATGACCTACCACAACGTCTAATTTTTAGTGAATGGCTTAGAAGAGCTGTTTTATCGAAAAATTGTGTTCAGCGATGAGGCTCATTTCTGGCTCAACGGATACGTAAATAAGCAAAACTTTCGCATCTGGAATGATGAATAGCCACATGCCATACAAAAATTACCGATGCATCCCGAAAAAACGGCAGTTTGATGTGTTTTATGGGCAGGTGACATCATCGGTCCATTCTTCTTCAAAGACGACCGTAGAAGAAATGTTACCGTCAACGGCGAACGATATCCAATTGACTGAGTTGAACTTGGTTGACATGTGGTTTCATCAAGACGGTGCCACATGCCACACAGCTTGTGAAACAATGGAAATGTTAAAGGATGAATTTGGTGAGCAGCTTATCTCTCGAAATGGCCCTGTGAGTTGGCTGCCAAGATCATGCGATTTAACGCCTCTTGATTATTTCTTGTGGGGTTATGTAAAGTCGTTAGTCTATGTGGATAAGCCGAACACGATTGAAGCCTTACAGGATAACATAACACGCGTAATTCGTGGAATACAGGCCGAAATGCTCGAAAAATTGACGCAAAATTGGACCTTCCGAATGGACCATTTGAAATGGAGCCGCTGACAACATTTACATGAAGTTGTTTTTAAAACGTAAACGGCAAAGGCATATTTATCGATATAATAAAAATTTTGAATATTTTAAGCAAAATTGAGTGTTTTATTCGATTTTTACAAAAACTATGCTTTAAAAATCACCCTGAATGTCTGTGTTCTCTATGAATTTCAAAACTACTTGACCGATCGGGATGAAACTTTGGAAAATTGTTGAGTTTACTCCTAGGAAGGTTTCTGGCAAAGTAATTGTAAGCTTTCTCCTCCTCGACCGCCCCCTCCATGTAAGCGAAAAACTAAAATCGTTATATCTCTTAAAGTATTTAAGGTAAGTGGATGAAATTTGGTATATATGTAAAGAAAAGCGGGAGAAATAAGGTGCATAATAAAAATTGGCGGTGACACGCCAATAATCTCCTATATATATAAAAATGAATGGCTGTGTGTATGTTCCCTATGCATTTCAAAACTACTTGACCGATCGGAATGAATCTTTGGGAAGTTGTTGAGTTTACTCCTGGGAAGGTTTCTGGCACAGTAATTGTAAGCTTTCTTCCCCATGACGGTCCCCATCCATATAAGCGAAAAACTAAAATCGTTATATCTCTTAAAGTATTTAAGGTAAGTGGATGAAATTTGGTATATATGTAAAGAAAAGCGGGAGAAATAAGGTGCATAATAAAAATTGGCGGTGACACGCCAATAATCTCCTATATATATAAAAATGAATGGCTGTGTGTATGTTCCCTATGCATTTCAAAACTACTTGACCGATCGGAATGAATCTTTGGGAAGTTGTTGAGTTTACTCCTGGGAAGGTTTCTGGCACAGTAATTGTAAGCTTTCTTCCCCATGACGGTCCCCATCCATATAAGCGAAAAACTAAAATCGTTATATCTCTTAAAGTATTTAAGGTAGGTGTATGAAATTTGGTAAGTATGTGAAGAACACCGGGAGAAATAAGGTGCATAATAAAAATGGGGGGTGACACGCCAATAATCTTCTATATATATAAAAATGAATGGCTGTGTGTATGTTCCCTATGCATTTCAATACTACTTGACCGATCGGAATGAAACTTTGGGAAGTTGTTGAGTTTACTGCTCGGAAGGTTTCTGGCACAGTAATTGTAAGCTTTCTTCCCCTTGACCGTCCCAATCCATATAAGCGAAAAACTAAAATCGTTATATCTCTTAAAGTATTTAAGGTAGGTGGGTGAAATTTGGTATATATGTAAAGAACACAGGGAGAAATAAGGTGCATAACAAAAATGGACGGTGACACGTCTATATATATAAAAGACAATAAAAATGCATTATATTTTATGAAATTTGGTATATTTGTAGAGGACACCGGGGAAATGGGATACATTTCAAAAATGGGAAATATAACATATACCGGGTCCGCTATGTATTATAATCAAAATGAAGCGATATTTTGGATTGCATCATCATGTGGAAAAAAAGGCAGTACAAGGTCTGCCGGGCCAGCTAGTTATATTATCTTTTCTTTTAACGTAAATACTTGATTAAAATTGTTTATTTTCTTTTGATGGTCTGATTAAGGTTTTTCTCGGTTTTCCCCAATCCATTCAACAAATGTTGGACCATGATTGTAATATTCCCCAGATTGCACGACTTGCTAAAAATTAAATTAATTAAATTAATAAAAAATTTTTTTTTATATGTTGGTACGCAACATTTCTAATACGTTTAGACTAACGTTCATATTTGTTTCATTATTAAGTGTAAATCCCAAATCGTTCACTATTAATTTACTGTTTTTTCTAAAGTTGCGTGAATAGCGTCCAAATTTATCAACACCCATGACTAATTTTTCTTTTTGACATATAATAATGTCTATAAGATTGGCTGAAATCCGTTTTGTCCTAGAATTTTCAGGCGATATTTTTAGCCGACATTTTCAGCCGAAATTTTCAGTCGATAATTTAAGCAAAGATGATCATACGAAATTATCAAAAAATACATAATTCATAATACGTTTTATGCAGCGTGTTGCAAACATACAATGTAGCGCAATCGGTAAAACGACGGCGAAAGTTTTTGAAGTGAAACTTTTTTAGCGAGGTGTTGTTTGTTTACGGACGAAGTGGGGAAATGCACAAAACAAAGCACATTGTCTTGTGCGTGGTCCTCTTCAGCATAGAGAATGATTGCTTACGCATGATTAAGAGAAAGATAAAATGCTTTACTGATTGTACTGATTCGTGAGCGAATATAAAATTTACTCGTCTATGAAATAAGAAGCAAACAAACGAGAGAGTAGATTTTGCTCAGACAACATTTCATACGGCATAATATCCACACATATTGCTGTGTAATACTTATGGATCGTTGCCTTGCTTAGCTGCTGCTAATAGGGGTGGAAACTTTAAAATATTTCAAGACAGATTTTATATGAATGTTGTTCTTGTCATGCACATTGTGTCAGTTCGCCAGTAATATGAGTAACCACTAATAAGTTTATTAGTATTGATTCCTGTAATTATTATTGCCGATGTTCGTCTACTATGCACCGGTGACAATGGAGTGCAGTAGTGTATTGCTTTCTTTCTTTCCTACATCATATACTTGGTAACTAAAACTTCATTCCTAACATTTTGTGCAGCAGTCTCACTTCAATAGTGTGCTTATATGGATGAGGCACATTACTTTTTTTTTATTTATTCACACTGCCTGATTTTTGGTTTAAAAAGTGCAGTCGAAAAGAATTTTTTTGTTTATTTTTTAATTATTTAATAATATTCCTTATATTAATTTATTAACTTATTAGTATATATTCTTTTATAAAGTTTTTTTTTAATTTCGGTTGAAAATGTTTAAACGTGACACACACTCAAACCAACTGCCAGCAGTTACCGGCAATTAAGGCACAATTAGCAAAATACAGTGCACAAATAAAATGAATTTATTTAAATAAAACAAAAATTGTGTTTAATAACCACTGATATGCATGTGAATATTAGTGCATCGTAGAAATTTTAAAATTCAGACAAAAAAACAAAAAGCAATTTTTCTATGACATCATTCATACAATATAGTGGCACTCTAATGAGACCGCCATCTAACAATAATGAGAGTGTTCCGATTTCTATAACATCTTGGCGTCTCCTTCTGTTTACTACTCCATGATTTGTGGTAATGTTTTTTGCATGGAATATCAAGGAAACGGCTATATTAGTTATATAAGCTGTATAATGTAATTAAAATTTGAACAAGGCATCAATTAGAATTTGATAATTGCTTGTTATTTGTTTTTGTAGGTAACAATTTTGACACTAGGGTTGAATTCCAAAACCGACCACGGGGTCAAGTGTTATATAGTTGTCCACTTTCTGCATGTACATTCCCTTTCATTCACTCACTCACCAACAGAGTGATGATATTTAATTAGATTTTCCATTTTCTAAATGCCTCTCAATTTCTAATGACATTTCTCATTTCCTCAATGACATTATTAAATGATCCAATGTTTTTACTGCGAAAAAAAAACTGTACTCTTTTTTTATAATATTACACCGGCTTCCCTTAATTTTTCAATTACTGAAACGATTTAGTTGTTATGATTATTGTAACCAGCTGATTGTGATGAAATTAATAATTAGAATAAATTAAATTTAATTTAATTAAACTTAATCCAATATGTGTGGACTCCGCTGCTGCTGGTGTTGCTAATTATTTATTGAATAACTATTTTATAATGTGAGTGTACTTATAGCCTTTATTTTCAATTATTTGCTCATTTGCGTTAAATTTTCGTTTATGTGCATTTCTATCGATTAAAATTCTTTTCTAAACGTTCAATTATCAAAAATTGGTCAATGTTCATACATTAAAACGTCTGCATACTTTTGAAGAAAATCTCTTAGTTTATTCGACAACATGCTTTATTTTTATTTTTTTTTTTTATTTTATTTTTGTTTAATACATTAATTCGGTTAAAAGTTGAGCATTCTTTGATGAAATTTTATTAATTTTTCAATCTCCGCACATGGCAAAATTATCTGGTCCGGATGTTACATTATCGTTTGCCCAATGACAATTGGCGAAATGTGTTATATGTTTGGATGTCTTCATTCCAACATTCTCTGCATTCAGAATCAAATCCAGTCCATTTACAAAAGTTATCCAATGCTCTTCCATTAAAACATCAGCAAATTTCTCAAGAAAATCTATAATTCTAGTTGGCAATATGTTTATGTAGAATTCGCTCAGACAACATTTCATACGGCACACGTATACACACAAACATTATACATGGTAACTATGTATGGGTGATATGAGTCTTCGTCATTGACCACAGATTTGAAATTTAGCGAAATGAACAGTAAAGCCTGTAACATTTTTAAGTCTCATATAGTTATGTGAAAAAAAGATGTTGTGAATATGTATAAATATACTATATATCATACTAATATTCATTTGAGTTTTGAGAGTCATACATTTCGCATTCGCTGCTATTTTAATAACCATGGACGCTCAATTACAATCTATATTTAAAGAATGCGGTAAACCGTATAAAACCAAAGCATATGGTTTTGGGAGACAATTACATCACATTTATCAAGAAAGTTTATACTAAATTCGGAGATATAATACGCTGTCTCCTTGAGAATGCGTACTACTTATACCTTCCAATGGCTTTCGTAAATCAATTGAAGGAAGAACACATAGAATATATCAATAACAATCCGCATCATAATATCAGTAATAAGTGGAGCATCTTTTGAATTGCAAGTTAAACAACAATCGCAAGACTTGGACGATATGCCCCAATTTGTCTACTGTTATCAACTAAGATAAAGATTTTTTAAATGAGTATTGTTTTATTTTTTTTATAATGATTAATTGTTATATTATATAATTAATATGATTAAAGAAAACTAACTTCACAATTTTTTATTTTGAATAAGTTTTCTTAATTTAACTTTCACTGTTTACTTCTGCATCAACAAATTGATACATATTCTGCATTGAGTGGAGAGATCAAAAGGAAAATTTATTCTCTTTTCAACTATCAAAAAAAAGTGTGGCTATCGACATTCAAGGCTTCAAAAGCTTGAATAATTAATTTATTTTT
>JBAMBQ010002240.1:0-43071 GCA_037044495.1 Stegana nigrithorax
TAATACCATCAAACGTGGACAGTTCAGGTAGTAAAAAGAATTCGGTTTCTGTGCCCAGCATGTGCAGTGAGCACTTATATTTTATTTTATTGAAGCCATGAATTGACTTCACTAGGAATGGGGTGTTGACAGGGACAACCCGGCCCAGCTCTCGCATGGGTCTTATATAGTTCTTAGCTGCCCCGGTGTCTAAAAGGAATTTGAGACTTCTTCCAGCTACTTCCCGCTGTAGGAACGGTAGCATGGATTTACCCCTAAAAAATGCATTCGGTCGATCTGATACTCCTGCATCTCTTCGGTTTCAATTTCTGCCGAAGCCTCATCTGCCATGTTATCGTAAATTGGGCCATTTTGATTAGGGATTCCTTGTATAACATGGTTCACCCCCTGATACCCCTGGCCAGGAGTCTTACCCCCCTGTTGTGGCCTATATTGACCCTGGTTCTGACTCTGATATCTGGTCACCTGTCTGAGTTGGGACTTTGACGGGTCTACTTCCTTTTTTTCCACCATTCTATTATATGGCTATTTCCCTGAGTTTGGTCTTGTCTACCTTGCTGTTTCCTGAAATAAGGGTTCTTCTGTAGGTGCTAATCGCTACCGGGTTTCCCTTCTTGTGGACCTTGTTGGGGCTTACTTTGCGTACGGGCACCATGCCCCTGGTCTTTTTTTCTGTCTTCCCGGTTCTTTGTTTTTTCCTCAAGGTTACGGGCATAATTTGTAGCAAAAGCATACCTCTCGTGATTTGACTTTACCTCCTGTGCCAAGGCCAGAGCAGGCGGTAGGTCCGACGGTTGAATCGAGAATAACACATCAGTCAAGCCTCTCTTGAGGCCAGATATAAAAACGCGAAGTGCATCTTTCCTGTACTTCTCATTCATGCATCGTGCCATTGCAGCATCGTATGTCATGATTGTTTTATTAGTGATGAGGGAGAGTTTCTTCTCTACCTCATCGTAGTATTGGGCCAGTGTGAAATTGCCCTGCCTCAATGTAGCCAACTCTTGTTCTAACACATGGACCGGTCGATTGTCTGAATAGGTGAAATCTAACCGGCTAACAATTGCCTTAAAATTTAACACTGTATTAAATGAAGATAACACTGCATCAGCGTTTCCTCTAATTTTAATTCTAATTATTGACACAGCCTGATGGTGCTTCGTGCTACCTACGTGTCTTTCGAAAACCTTATAAACGGCATGTGCCGCCTGGCGCCAAGATACTTATTGCTCTTGGGCTCCATTGAACTCTGACAGTGACTTGACAGCGTCCAGTGATTCATCGCACCTCACCCCCTCAACTAATTCAATTTCTTTATAGACTTCTATGTCAAATGGAGGGGCTCTTACTTGTGCTACTTCTTGTGTCAGATCATTGAGCCTTCTTTGCAACTCAACATTCTGTGCCACCAGGGCACTTCTTGCGTTTTCCATTTCACTTCTATGTTGTGCTAGTGCCTGCTGCAAGGCCGCATCAACATACTCTTGTAGTTGTGCTGAGTCCATTTTTATTTTACGCTCTTGTCTAAATTCTCCTACCTTCTCTAGTAGTATATCAATGGGACAGTCGTTAAATATTTGGATAACCTCCTTTAATTCACTGTCACTCATAAATGCACTATTGCCACACTGTTCTTTGTGAAACTTTATTGATTGCTTATTTTTATGATTATAAGGAACTGATTACACCAATGAATTTCTTAACGCACTTGAAATTTATTTTTTACTTTATTTCATACTTTAATTGGCTTTATCAAACTGAATCTGAACGAAAAATTCACTTACATGTTCCCTTATTTTATGTTAGTGTTTGCGTCAGTTTCACTGTTGATTTCACGGATAATCTTCTCTCTGGTTGTCGTCCGCTTGCCTGTTGTTGGTTGTTGCTTATTATCCACCACGCTGCCCAAGAGCTTTGTCTGGCGACTCTGGTGACTTAAAGTACGGAATTTGTTTTTTATTTTTTTTTAAATTTTTTAAATTGTTTGATTATTATAATGAGCTGGAGGGTCCCGTAGGAATCGCAGTTCAATGTTACTGTTTATTTTATGGTATTTTTTATACTTGTTGACCACGTCAACTTGTAATTTTTTATAGCACACTCGTTACTTGTGTGCCCCAAGTTGGGCGCTAATTAATAAATTCACGACCACAACACTTGCCCGTGCGGCTAAGTGTAGGTTTTAAGGAATTATTCTGGAGACGGTTTTTATATGTTAGAAATGTTGCTGAACACCATTTATTCAATTGAGTCTGTTTATTTATCACTGCCCTGCAGAATACTAGGTGACAGCTTAAGCATAACATCAGAACTGACTTATTCTAACATACAGAGGTTTTATGAACCCTAAGTCGCTGGAGTTGTTGTCCCAAATTCGCTGACTCTGCAGAACTCTCCACAACAAAGTTTCACTTCCAGCGCCTCGTGTGCGGTGTCGACTAACCGCTTGAGTCCGTTGCTCACGCACAGTTGCTGACCAACGGATTCTTTATGGCGTGATGTTAACTTATACATGAAGTTTGTATATCTATATACATAAATATGTATATCTATATATATAAATATGTGCACATACATACACACGGGTTATGCGTCACTCGAATCATCGTTCACCACATTCCCCTTTATTGGTGGCAGGGTATGTACTCTACTGGTTGGCCGAACTATTTGGTGCTTGTACTGGATTCAGCCAATTAGATAGCGTTGATTCACATTGACCTGAACAAAAAGGTTCGGTCACACCATTCGCCGTGTGCACTACTTGTGTTTGATCACATGCCGATTTTTAGACAAACAAAGAAATCAAAAAGAAATGAAAGACGAGAGAAAAACCCAGTACAGCCATTAAGGCATGCTGATGTCCTGTTAAAGTTTGTTAATTGTAGAAATGATCCATGGAATGAAACAATTCTTTGCCTTACATTTGAATAAAAAAAACTCAGGACAACATTCGCATGGAAATAAAGACAAACCAGCTAATTAATAGTTTAGGGAATAAGGGAATGCCTTTTTAAACCGATTCGATGTGAAGAACTATAGTAAAACCACTTCATTTTCATTATATTTTTAATTTAATAATTAATTTAAGATTACAAGTTGAAAAGCTTATTTAAAAATAGCAGAGGTTATTAGAAACCTACGGCTAAGGTAAAATTACCTTATTTTAATTAATTATTTTATATTTTAATTTTAACAGTTAACACTTTAATAAAAGAGACTTCCTCAAAGTTGTTTTTGAAATAATTTATATTGATTAATTTTGTTTCTGCACAAATATAAATTGTTTTAAAAATGTGTAAACATGCAAAAATTTTATAGTATTTAGGACCTCTTAACTAGATACATAAGTAATTTAAACTTAACATACAATGTCAAATGTACATATGTATAAAAATTGTATTGCCAGAAATAAAACAATGTATGAGTATACATATATATGTGCATATTTTTTTTAATTTTCCAATAATCCTTTACAAATATAAACAATCAAAAATAATTCTGTGTTTAACTTGATTGAAGGCATTCACACACGTAAGTACATATTTATGTATATTATGTTATTTACATATTAGAAATCTGCAAGAATGCATTCAAAACGGCATTGTTTATACGCATGATCAAATGAATGAATTTAAAATTCACGTTCTTAAAGTGAGTTCCAATCTCTGAAGTAGCTGAGAGAATATTTTTTGTTCCAATTCAAACGAAGCGGTGCCGAATTGAGTTGTATTTTCATTTGAGCGTTATTTTGTACTCTTTTTTTTTTCTTCCGAATTACATTTCACAAGTTCAATACACATAAGATGTTTACCATATATTAATACTTCATAGTGATAATATATACTAGTCACAAAAACTCAATATTGTACAAATTCCCTCTACGTGAACAAACCATATAAGCAAATTACTACATGAATACGATGAGTACAATGGATGTTTTTCTTCCATTCGTTCCTTTTGAATTCCGGGCCTTTTTCTCTCTCGAAATCAGACCACTTTCATTGGAGACGCCGCCATTTTATATTTGTGATGTTATAAATATTTAGTGTATGTTTGGAGCTGAATCATTTTAAGTTTTTTTAATTAATAATATCCAATTAAATGCAATTACATTTACTAAATTTAAATTTGATTTTTTTAACGTATGTCACAAATATAAAATGGCGGCGTTCTAATGAGAGTGGTCCGATTTCTGTAAAACATTGGCATCACCTTCTATTTATTACACCATGCTTCCGAACGTTTGCTATGTACATCTCTTTCTCTCTGTCTTAAACCTCAGTGGTTTTGTGTCTGGTTACCGAAAGTGAGTACAAAATACAATGGTACCCAATTATGCCAAGCTACTGAATGGATCCGCGCAGATGTCTAGTACCTATATACACATGGTGTAATAAATAAATGGTGGTGCCAATTTGCTATCGAAATTGGACCACTCTCATTAGAGAGAGAATTTTATATCCAGTGGACATCACAATGACGTCATCAGCAATTAGTGGTTTTTTTAAGGTGATTTCATATTCCGATTTCGAGAGAGAAAAAGGCTCGATTGGCGCCACCTTCTATTTATTACACCATGCTATGAATTGAATTGAATTTGCTATATAAATAAATCTTACCCCAATAAATTGAAAACTCCAATAATTCGTAACAAACTGCTGGTCCCTTGAAAAAACTTAATTCGTAAAATTTTCCATATATTTTAGTCCCCTCGTTAATTCGTAATTTATTCGCAACCCAATGAACATAAAACCTCTTATAAATCATAATTTATTTTTAAAACCTCTTATAATTCTTAATGCAAATTGTTAAATAAAAAAACATCGTTTTCAGTTTAACTCACGTTACTTTTGTCGCCTTCAAGTCGCCTCATTGTTATTCCCGACTACATTTCACAAAAACAATTTGTGAAAATCATATGAAATGTAAAAACCCCGTTAAATCGTCAATTTCTTTTTTTAACCTCTTTAAATCGAAATAATTCGAAAACCCCTCTAATTTGTAAAAAATGCTGTAGCCGAGCAATTTCGGATTATTGGGATTTGTCTGTATATGGCTAGCAATAATTTCTTGATATTTCATAATTTTTACAAGCTTTATTTTCAGCCCGTAATTTCAGCAAATAACGATATTTCATAATACATTTTAAGCAGAATATTGCAAGCACGTGTTGTAGCGCATTTGGTCGAGCGACAGCGAAACTGTCTTTTTTATTTCTACACACTGCCACTCTGATGGTTCGAAACCTGTAGTCGGAAAGATTTTGTTTTATTATTTTAATTTTTAAAGCACAAATAAAATTAATTAAATTAAATAAAGCAAAAATTGTGTTTAATAACAAATGTTATGCATGTTAATGTTAGTGTATCGTAAAAATTTAGAAATCAGACAAAAAAAAGCAATTTTGCTATGACGTCATAAATATAAAATGGCCGCTATCTAATGAGAACGCAACACAACTATAATGAGAGTGGTCCGATTTCTGTAACACCTTGGTGTCAACTTCTATTTATTACACCATAATATGTGGTAATGGTTTTTGCATGGAATATCAAGGAAGTGGCTATATTAGTTATATTAGCTGTATAATGTAATTAAAAATTGAACAAGGCATCAATTAGAATTTGATATTTGCTTGTAATTGGTTTTTTTTTTTTTCTTTAAGCAACATTTTTGCATTTCAATACAGACCACGGAGTCATGTGTTATAAAGTTGTCCACCTTTTGCATGGACATTCTCTTTCATTCACACACTCACCAACTGAGTGACGATATATGCTTAGATTTTCCCTTTTTCTAAATGCCTCTTAATTTCTTATATAGGGTGATTCATTTAGAAGTTTTTTTGTAAATGGTAAATAAAACACACAAAGAGAAATTGAATAACCGAATCTTTATCTGAAAGAACATTCTCTGACGTCTACTTTTTGGAAATAAATTCATTCAAATGTTGGCCGTAACTACGCCGTAGGTGGTCCACTCCGGAGGTCCAATTTCGGATGTGCAATTTCGGATCACTCTTTCTAGCATTACAACCGGTACCTGGATCGTAGCTGGCTTATCGGCGACTTTGACTTCACATAACCCCAGAGAAAAACGCCCAAAGGTGTGATGTCACACGATATAGGCGGTCAATTGATAGGTTCGAAACGCGAAATTAACTGCTCGCCAAAATGATTTCTCAATAAAGTCATTGCGTCGCGCGCTGTGTGGGCCGTGGCCCAATCCTGTTGTAACCAAATATCGCCGACACTTCGGGCTTTAACTTCAGGCAACAAAAAGTCCGTTATCATGGTGCGGTAGCGAGCGCCATTGACGGTAATGTTCTGTCCGACCTTTTTTTTTGAAGAAACATGGGCCGATGATTCCACCAGCCCATAAACCATTCCATAAACAATGCATTTCTGCGGATATAACGGTAGTTCGAGTCTTTTCAGGTCGCTCCTCAGCCCAAATGTGCCAATCTTGTTTATTTACGTAGCCACTGAGCCAGAAATGTGCCTCATCACTGAATAAAATTCGACTCGAAAACAGCGGTTCTTCGTTGAGTTGTTCCAGAGCTCTTTCGGAGACGTTGTTACGGTGTGGAAAGCCATGATAATTTGTCAAACATTACTGAATAAAAATAACATGACAGCATGATACTAGTCACATTTTTTTACATGTAATGCAAATTTTTTGTGTTTTGTGCAAGAAACTCTGTTAGGAAAGGCGTCAAAAGCATATTTCAATAACATAACTGAAAATTATGCGTTGTAATTAAAACTGAATAATTTTAATAAAACCACCAAGCTTATCCTAACTAATTGGAAAGTAAATTGAATATATCAAAATATAAAGGGTGATTTTTTAAGCGTAGTTTTTTTAAAAACGAATAAAACACTCAAATTTGCTTAAAATATTTAAAAATTTTGTATTATTGTATCGATTAATAGGTCTCTGCCATTTACGTTTTAAAGAAAACTTCATGTAAATGTTGTCCGCGGCTCCATTTCAAATGGTCCATTCGGAAGGTCCTATTTTACGTGACCACATATCAACCAAGTTCAACTCAACCAACTGGGGCAAAAAAAAAGTCGCGTATCAAAGCTCGTTATCGTTCGCCGTTGACGGTAACGTTTCTTCCACGGTCGTCTTTAAAGAAAAATGGATCGATGATGCCACAAGCTGATTTGCTGATAACAGCACGAATTGTTGATTCACCAGGTGGATTATGACGACCATAATATGGTCGTAACAAACTGTGCACATTTTTCACAGAGCACGAATTTTGATAACATCAAAAGCGCATACAAAGAAAAAATTAAAACCGTAATCAAAACAAAGACAAGCAATGGTATTGAGCATGAGTTCCTTCCCCCTTCCAAATCCTTCGATTTGATTCTGATGTATGGTGTAATAATTTATGATGATACGCTTATCTTTTTGGCCACTATGTAACCAATGCCGTGCGTTTAAATGGAAATTTGATTATTGAAAATTAACAAAAATGTGACTGAAATTTGTCAAATCCAATAGAATTGGACACAAATTTGAGTTAGAAAAAGGCTATATTCAGTAAATAAAAAATAAATTACTTAAATCCATTGGACTTCCGAATATTTGAAAAAAGTCAATAGAGAATAAAAAAAAATTGTTACTTATAAATAAAATGCATGGCATCGGTTATCTAGTGGTCAGGGAGACGCACGTGTTCTTGAATTTCTAAAATCCCGGAAAACCCGGAAAATTAAAAAAAAACCCAAACCGAAACACTAGTAAACTGATCGTAGTTACTGCCATCCAAGCAGCAACATCGGAACATAGTTACAGAGACAACTTATAAATAGATACTGCACCAAAAGAATGTTACGACCACTGTTAAGTTTTAGAATTAGGTGCGGTCGGGCAGAGTAAAAGACGAAGCGAAAATTGGGCATCTTGTCTCACTTTGCTTTGCTTGTCCTCTTTATGCCCGTTGTCCTCATTCAAATGTGTTGCTTACGCTCATATTGCCTACGGTAGCCGTTTGTTTTCGGTCAGTGTCTTATTCCTTAGCAATTGACACTTCTTTCCCCGCATATATTTGTCCCCCTAGCCCAAATGCAATTGCATTTTATTTGTTTCTCCCTTTCGCACGTCACATGTACTACTTGGACTAATGTGACATGAGACAATCGTTTGTTACTGTGTTTTTTTTTTGTGTTCGCTTTCGTGTGTTTGTTACTTCCCTTGTGTTGTTTCCCTCGCCCAAATGCGATTGGACCCGCTATTTTGCTAATGATTTTTGTTGCTTGCTTATTCTGCTTTTTTGCAATTATGAGCGCCTGGTACGATATTAAAATGAATGACAATATTACACGCAAATTATGCGTTGTGTTATGAATTTTTATACCCTGTACCAAAATATGGTAAAGGGTATATTAAAGTTGTGCAAATGTATGTAACGGCAAGAAGGAGCCGTGGCAGACCCCATAAAGTATATATATTCTTGATCAGCACCGAAAGGCGAGTCGATCTAGCCATGTCCGTCTGTCCGTATGAACGCAAGGATCTCGGAAATGGTAAGTTCTACAACCACCAAATTTTGCACGAAGACTCTCCCAATCCATAGGCATAACAAGTTCTTTTTTTTCGATATTTGACCTATAACATATAGCTGCCATAGGAACGATCGACCGATTTGTCTTGTCTTGATCTTGTTTTCCAAGATATCTTCAGCAAATTTTGGATTTAATAGTTTTAGCTAATGTCCAATGACAGATCTTAATATTATATATATCGGTTTACTATATCATATAGCTGTCATAGGAACGATCGGCCGTAAAACAAAATTTACTGAGAAAAGCTTTTTTGTTTATTAAGATAACGTTATCAAATTTTAGATTTGATGATTTTAAGTAATATCCAATCATATTCTCGAATATTATAAATATCGGTATACTATAACATATAGCTGCCATAGGAGCAACCGGCCGAAAAATGGCTTTTACTTACAAAAAAAATTTTTTTTTCTTAGATATCCTTACATAATGAAAACAAAATATTAAAGCAGCAAAATATATATTCAGTTTTGGATTGGGTACAGGGTATTCTATAGTCGGTTACGCCCGATTATAGCCCTGCCTTTCTAGTTTTATTTAATATAGTTGGGATGGTATATTACTGTTGTTGTTTGAAGCTTTGTATTTAGCAAGGACAATATGTGGGAAAACAGAGCCATTTTACAATTGCTAAAGGCACTTGTGCACTGCGCAAAGTGTGTGCATGCGCAATGCGCTTAGTTGTTGCGCCGATGAGCGTTTCTAACTGCGATGAAAGGCTTTCTAACTTTTTGGCTGAACATATGTACAGTGAGTCACTTAAGTATTTTGCCTATTGGTTTTCATGCAAATATTTGATTTTGTTGGCTTATAAAATAACGACAATGGGAAAAATAGAAAAAAATATGTTGCTCTTCTGCTTAAGGCATATTTTCACAACAAGTTAACCCAACTACGGATCATATACGATATAATAGGTAGATAATTGAAACTTCTAAAATCATGACAAATTCTTTTCTGCACGCACACACAACCTTATGTATTTCAAACGGTACGGTCGATGAACGACTTTTCATACCAGGCACACATAAACAGCAGCATGAAATGCCCATAACAATTAAGAAGAAGCAGAATATTTTCTCAAAACGAAGAAATATGAGCTAGCTCGGCAATTCAAACATCTAAAATAATTAAAACGCACACACAAACACGTGTATTTCAGGCGTTACCGACAACCAGCGTCTTTTCATACCAGGCACTCATAAAACGTAGCAAGAAATAGGATTGTCTGCAGCAAGAAATTTGCACACTCGTCCACTTTAACAACAACTACATTCTTGAAATGCGAATAAAATGGCAGTTGCCACCAAAAAAACTTATATGAGTTAAGCCAATCAAATCAAACGAAAATTTTAAGTCAGAGTAGCAAAGCACTACGGCACACTTAACAGAATTGCGGGGAATAATAAAGGCTCCCGCATACAAAAATTTCAGCTTGTATGAGATGCGGCCTCTATATGATTAACAGTCTCTGTGGTTCAACTGTCGCTTAACAGAGCTTCGCTATCGAGAGCTTTAACATTGCTATGTCAAAAACTAGAAAGGCAGGTCTATAGTCGGGCGTAACCGACTATAGAAAACCCTGTACCCAATCCAAAATTCAATACATTTTTTTTTGGTTAGAATTTCTTTTTTTTTAATTCCTAGTTCCTATTTAAATTGTAGTTCCTATGGCAGCTATGTGATATAGTAAACCAGTAAATATAATATTGAGATATGTGATTGTGATTCCATCACATAGAACTATTTAATCCAAAATTTGGTAACGATATCTTAAAAAACAAAAGGGTTTTTGTTAGTAAATGTGGTTTTTCGGCCGACCGTTCATATGGCAGTTATGTCTTATAGGTTGAATATCGAAAAAGCAAAATAAATTCGTTATGCCTATGGATTAGGAGAGTCTTCGTGGAAAAATTGGTGAATGTAGATATAACCGTTTCCGCTTGTTCATACTGACGAACAATCAGACAGACGGACATGGCTAGATCGACGCGCCTTTCGATGCTGATCAAGAATATATATACTTTATGGGGTATGCCACGCCTTCTTCTGCCTGTTGCATACATTTGCACATTTTAATATACCCTTTACCATTTTTTGCTACAGGGTATAATAATTTCCCTCACAGCCATATTGCATTCATATCAGCAAACCTACACTCGCCATATGAGTGCAATTTGAGTGAAAAGCCTAAAGAGCGCATATTGCTACTAAAGAGCGTCGTAGTAAACAAAAAGCGCTATCACATGCTTGCACTCTCCCTTTGCTTTTTTTTGCAACTCAATTACTCTCCGAACATGGATGTGCACATATTGTTGCATCTAGCAGTATATTAGATTTACACAAGTCCATGTCAGTGGCGGCTGTGCCATTTTTGTGTTCTATCCTTTGGATAGAAAACTCAAAAACTGAATTCAAGCCAATGAATACCGCCAATGTGCACTTCGTCATGAACAATTTCGACGACATAATACCACATTATCGCCCACTTTTGTTCTAGCCCAAAACAGCTGATGCAAGGGCAATTCACTAGCGCCAACTTGGCATGATTCGCATGCCAGCAGCGGGCGCAAACATTCGACTGTCAGACAACTGTAAAAGTTCATTGCCAACTGGCGCTGCAACAGCAGGAAACACCACGAGCGTGTCAATTTTTGTTTTCATTTATCGACACCACGCACTCGCGGACGAAACAACGCAGCGACAACGATACGAGAAGCAGCAGTATCTATGGGTTATAAAGATGTGAATAATTTGAAATCGAGCAGTTTGTTATTATTGTAATAAAGAAAAAAATAAAAATTACCTCGCAATAAAGGTATGTATTGTCATAAACCCAAACATTGCATTAAATTTTAGTAATTTTATCTAACCCTTTGACCAAGCAGGCAATCAAGTGCTAACCTTGGCCCAGTTCAGGCAAATTGAGTGAGTGAGCGAGCAAGTGAGCAGACGAATATTTACGTGCGTATTTATTTGCATTTGTCTATGGTCGAGGAAGTCGGTTGTCTGAAGCAAACTGGTGGTGTTGTGCCTGTGCCAGTGCCAGTGCCCATGCCCGCTACCAGCAACTCAGGCAGTGTTGGCGTCACAACCGGCGGTCTCGCGCATAATACGGCGGTCAACCTGATTACCAGCAATATGAACTTAATGAATGTCAAGGCCGGCGGCCGTTATGTCTGGACCGACCGTGAGCTCCTTATGCATTTGCAAAATTATACGCCGTTGATATTGCTCATTGATTTTGTGGAGAAGACACGCACTAAGCGCTTTTACGAATCTTCGGAGCGTTACGAGATATTAATGTTGGTGTTCATCATGCGCAAAGGCGCGCCCTTTTGCGAAAATAAACGGTTTCCTGCCGAGTACTGGGTCAACTTATCGGTAGGATGCATTGCGGAAGCCTTTGATCGATTGCAAGCCGCGATAGACATTCCCGATCCACAACTGCCTATACATATGAGTGTTACTGATTTGACTTGTTGGAAGCAAATGTTCGATGCAGCCATGTTAGACATTAGACGATTCGCCTACCATACCGATCCACTGCAGCTGGCTGATGTAGGCGTGTTTAATCGCGGCACATTTGAACAACGCTTCGGCATGCAGTGGCAGGAGTAGTGAGCCGTAGCATAACGACCATGAGAACAATAGCAACTAGCGCGCTTCCTTGCAAAAGTATTTACACACATATTAAGCGGAAATTGACACAGTGCCTTCTCTCTTTATGTATATACAACCATGCCAATCTAAAGAAACTACTAAGTACCTATATAGAAACACAGATATGCCCATACCTTAATACAATGGTACATAATCAATTTCCGTTGAATACTTGAATTATATTAAAAAATATTGTATAATCATACTTATATGCTAAGTTCATATATACAAATATTACTTACGTACATGCTTACCTATAATACAAATATAACTGTATAAATATGTGTGAACGTAAAATTTAAGATTTTAATGAACTAATTCCATGGGAATTCATTTCTTGCGGCCTATACGACTAAATATGCCAAGCATTTTGCCGCGCGTCATTTCCTTTGCTTCTCGCATGCCCAACTGGTAGACTTCGTCGTGAAGCATTTGTATTTTGGCGACCAATTCCTCTGGAGTTAACGCTCCCAAATCTGTAAATCAATACAAGCAATGTAATTAAAGTAAAACGAACCTATCACACCAAAGGCTACTCACCCAGCATCTCTTGCACCTCCTCAGGCGATAATTCTTGACTGTTTTCGATGTTTTGCATATGTATCGGTGTATCGCTCATGGTAAGAAAGTCCGACATGCCAGGCACTATGTTTGGATGCAAAAAAAAATAAAAAATCAGATAAAATATGTATATTGTAAAAACCAATTCGTAAATGTACACTTTTCAGGCCATTGTACGGGCGATTCGCGTAGTGTTTCCAAAGAAAGCAGCGTGCCATTGCTACCCTCCTCCTGTTCTTCATGATCATTAGCTTCTGGCGTCTCGTTATTTTTGGTTTCGATAGCTGCTACAAAACATTGTTAGCATACTAATTTTAATATTTCTATGTAAATAAAGAACTTACGCTGATTTTCTGTCGGCTCCAATGCCATCACTGCAGTTCTTATTCACAAAACTGCATAAATAACAACATATAGAATATTAACGTACTCAGCCCGTCTGCTTACTTACTATTGAATTTAAACCGATTACTCTGCACAAAGACTGCAGTTACATTGTTTGGTACTTTTACAACACTAAGCTTTAAGGGCTTGATTGGTAGTAAACTAAAAACTGAAAAAATTCAAATATTAAATCCTTACTTAAATAAAAAGCGACATAACTCTGTTGAATAAAAGTTATTACGTATACATGATATAAGAAATGAAGGTGGTGCCAAACTTTGACAGTTATTTGTCGCTCTCATTAAAGAGAGAATTTTATTCCCAGGTGACGTCACAAAGTTTAATAGTTATTTTTGGAGCTGAATAATTTTGAATTGTTTTGAATTATTAATATCCAATTTAATGCAATTATATATGCTAAATTTAAATTAGATTTTTTTTTAACGTAGTTGGTGTTGTGTGGCATAAAAATGTAGAAATTTGTCATTATGACGTTACCTGGCAATAAAATCATCGCACTATTGAGAGTGGTCCGATTTCGAGAGAGAAAAAAGCCGAAATGGCACTACCTTTAGTTTCTTGTACTGAAGAATTAAGAGACAATACCCAATAACAGCTCTATAATGACGTCATTCACAGAAAGATTACTGAATTTTGGATAATTTCACAAAAAATTAAAAAATTGGGATAACCTTCTATTTCTTACACCACACCTATGCTCGTGACGGACTTGCGAACTTAAGAAAAACCCTGTGTGGTTGTTGTCAAACATTTCAAAGCAATATGGGGAACTTCGAAGTATGGTACTGGTTATAATGTTTCGAAATTCTGACAGTTTATATAACATAATAATAACAAATGAAACATTAATAAATGATGATACAGTTAATTTTCATGGTTTCTGTCAACATTTTTTTACAAGATTAGTCCCAGACATACATTCCAGACCCATGGTGTAATAATAAGAAGGTGACGCCAATCGGGCCTTTTTCTCTCTCGAAATCGGACCACTCTCATTAGAAAGCCGCCATTTTATATTTGTGATGTCATAGGGCAAATTTAGGGTATTTTTTAGCTGAAATTAGTGTTGAGTGTGTTTAAGGGGGAATGTAGTGCAAATAGCAAAACTAGTATTGTCAATTGGATTGTTTGCGTTTTGATCAGCTGTGTTATTGTCAACAAAGTTAATATTCAAAAATTCAAATTAAAAATGCAGTGTGCAGTGGAAAATTGCAGTAATAAAATGACTGCCAATAATAAAAGAAGCATAAGTTTTTTTACCTTTCCAAGCAGCAAAAAACTGCGGGATCAATGGCTAAGGTTTGCAACAAAACCGATCCGCAAAGTATTTATTGGCGAGTATGCGAATATCATTTTTGCAACGAAGATATAATTGGCCAAGTCCAACGAGATTGAATATACTGTTTAATGTGCAACGGAATAATTCTTATTGTTAGGAGTACCACAATTACCGCAGATTAAAAGACTGCTTCGACACAACGGATCTAAGTATTGATGAGGCAACTTACACTTGGGTCAATGCCTATGATGGGAAAAATTCAAGCGATGGAGCACATTTTTCGTCAATTCAACGGCGATGAAATACTTATCGCAAAAAATTATTTACAAATGCACATTGATGCAGCGAATCCAATCCAATGCCACCCCAACGTAAAAAAACTTTTCTTCAGGGCGCGTATGTTTTTCACTATAAAAAAACTTAATCGTGAAATGGAGAATAACCAAAGCCGCATATCCAAGAAACTGAACAAATTTATAAGTTGACAAACCAAACAGCAACTTTTCTTTGGATTATGGAATTTTCAGGCAGTAGAACATGAAAGTTATTGCAAATTTAAACAGGTAAAGCAATCACCAAAATTTAGTTTACACACATAACACCAGTTGAATTATACTCTGCCATATAAATGTTAACAGAAAAGCTGCACATATTTCGTCAATTTAATGGCGCGGAAATCATTTTAACAACCAAATATTAACTCGAACATGCCGTAATTTTTCCAAAATATTAACATAATTCTTTATTTACAATTGCAATTCAGTCCAAACATATGATAGTGTTGTGCGGCGTAAAAATGTTGAAATCGGCTTAAAATGCCCTAATTCATGTGACGTCACAAATATAAAATGGCGGTCTTCTAATGAGAGTGGTCCGATCAGGGACACATATTGGCACCACCTTCTTTTTATTACACCATGTTCCAGACTCCTGCAGTGCCACGAGCTGCATTATTATTAGCCGGCATCTTTCGTTCATCACCCAACTGCACCCTTACCAACATACTTTCATTCTAGGAGTGACAATGTAAGGGTAGACAACATTTTTCATTGGGTATCGGACAGCAAACGCCCCGTTTACCGTTAAATTATCTGGATCTCGAGACCCAACAATAACAAATATTACGTTGTTCAGTACTGAAATAGTGTTGTTGAAAGGGAATAGAGTTTGCATGCGAGTATGAAACCGTTCTTTCACACTCACGCACAACGCGTGTTGGTGCTTATCTCTTCTGACAACGTCATTAATTCAATTACACATTCACTGCAGCTGATGCGCAATGCCCAGGAGTGTCAACTATTATTTAAATACTGTGCTATTTACGTTATTTAATAGTTTTATTGCAATAATAAGCAAAACTTAACAGTTGAATATTTATCAATAATCATCAACTCATACATTCGCGGTTGTTCAGGGTTAACACGTATAGCAGCATACAAAAAGCGAAAAGAATAGAGTCAAAACGACTGTTCAGTAACAAAACTCATGGCAGCTAGCAAAATATTGCCCAACAGTTCCTATGCTGCACATTTTGTGAACCAAAATACAAAAAATAAACATTTTGATGAAATTTGTGCCAAGATCACAGCTATATACTTCGATCTTGACAATACGTTGATACCAACACGCGCCGGCGATAGTAAAGCTATACGAAAGGTGAGTTTAGTTAGTTACTAATTGCCCCAAGTTACAAGTTTTAAGAAGAATTAAAAGAACTGCTATGGGTAGCAGGAAGAGGTGACTACTCCGCACTAATATGGCTGCGTTGTTAACAAGGCGTCAGTGGGGTTAAATAAATTACGTGCACATGTGCCTAAGGTGAAAGTGAGATGAACGACAAGAACTCAAATTTTTCCACTCGTTACGTATGCAGTGAGTTTTCTATTCACGCAAAGTGGTTGTGCCTCTTACCGTGTGACTGTGTGCGTGTCTTTGTTTTTAAGAATGCGTGCAAGGGAGATGGCATATGCGACAGATCGTGATATAGTGATAAATGTCAAAAACCCGATTGTATGCAGCAGGTAGTAGTGCATCCGATTGTTTAATCGATGCATTTCGTTTCACTTTGTTAGCGCAGGCACTCTTTTCAAGGTAAAAGGTCAGTTAAATTATCTGGAAAAGTGCCTGCTTAAACTTGTGTTTGTGTGTGTTTTGTTATTTTTCATATTATCTGGTAGTAAGCGCCATACGTTTAATTTCTACATCATCCATTTCATTCCATGGCGTTTGTCAGCTCTCGGACGTACTCGAGTCCCAATTCGCTTTCAGCAAAGATGAATCGACGCTAGTAACGCAAACGTTCCTTAAAGCCTTTCGACGCTGCCCGGACAACTCGCAAACATCGCTCGCTTCGTGGCGGACGTATTTGTGGCGAGAATCACTGCCTGCCCGTCATAAACATCTCGCTGAGCAAATCTATCCGAAGTGGCTGCAGTTGCGTTATCGTTATCTTGCGCTTACTGCCGACTACGTGCAACTGTTAAAGCGCCTACGTCATGCAGGTTTTGCATTGGCACTCATCACCAACGGACCTTCGAACGCCCAGTGGGAGAAGGTGCAAAAACTGCACGTTAGTCAGTACTTCGACTGTATATTGGTCTCGTCCGATTTGCCATGGGAGAAACCGCATCCAAATATATTTTTTACGGCGTGTAATTTCCTGAATGTGAAACCTCATAAATGCGCAATGATCGGTGATAAATTGGAGACCGATATCAAGGTAAGTGAACCTGATAAAAATAAAAGCATAAGCAAATTTAAGACAACTTTTGCATTTACAGGGTGGTCATATGGCTAATTTAGGTCTAACATTTTGGACGCCACTTAACGGCAGTGGCAGCACGATCAATGATATAAGCGATGTGGAATATCCACCACACGTAACGCTTAATAATCTCTTAGAACTTTATAAATATTTTCCTCAATTGAATGCGTTGGCAGTGACGTCATTATCAACGTCAACGGTGGCGTCAACGAGTGCAGCAGCCTTAAACGCCTCATCGTCGGCGACATCGGCAACTCTAGTGACAAATGCAACCACAATGACGGCATTGGCTACGGCCGGTGGCATAGGTGGATCGGCCAGTGGCGTACAAAATCGAAGAAGATGTAGTCAAATTAGTACCTGCGACATTGATAGGCAGCAACTCCAGCAGCCACAACACCAACAACAACAGGAACAGCAAAATTACCGGAATCTTAACAATAACCACAAATGTAGCAAACACACACGCTCGCGAGTTTTGCGTGGCAGTTCACTGCCTGCTAGTTTAATATGCGGCAGCAGTGACGCCGAGAACAGCTGCGACAGCATATACAGTTAAGGCCTCGCAACAGCAAGTCGATCGCTCAAGTTTGTTGTTGTAGCTCCGCCGACTTAACAAACAAAGAAAAACAAACCCCCCCAAAAAAGAGAAGTCATATTTTTAAATATGTTTATCGTACTACCTAAAATCCTACGTGCTGGCATGGGTAGTGAAGTTAAGTTAGATGAGAACATGTCACCATCGGATAGCTGCGACCGTGGTCTGTTTTAAAGAACTATTTTTACAAATGATAGTCATTTAAGCTGAAAGATATACCAGAGCTGTACCTAACTCGATTGATTGATGTAGCGACACCTACAACCCGTATTCTAAGGAAAGTTGATTTTTTTATTTTACCCCACTATCTAGTATCTAATATTTCCCCCCCTAATACTTTTCTCAATTATAAGCTACAAACAAAGTAAGAACTTTATATAACTACACACAGCTTCTACTGAGAGCCCCATTTTTCACACTATACTACGTCGATTTCTTTATAAAGTGAATTGAAGTTTTTTTTTTGGATTATATAAGTAAGATTTTGCCCTGTAGCTGTAAGGGGGTTGTTCGGGTACACAATGTTGATGACAATTAAGATGATAAAAATAACGTTTAACTGCAATTTCATGTACCTTCAGTTTACAAAACCAGAATTTGTAAAATTTAAGAACCGTATTGAAACTCAGCATAAGAGATAAAATGGAACTATAAGGTTAATTATTTTTGTTAAAGTTGGTCAATGTACAACTGCGTATTGCCATATTACTCAATGAATGTGTAAAAATATATACATATATATTTATATTTAAACAAAAAAGATGAGGCGAGACAGAGTGTCTGTCGTAAAAATAAAATGATATTTTTCTAAGCGATTTTCTGCACAAACCATGTAAAATAGATTAATTAGAGACAATGTGTGAATATGCGAGTAAAATACAAATTATGATAAAAGTTGTTACTAATTATTTAATTTTTTTAAAATTGTTTTTAGTGTAGTTTGCAACGACGCACACGCTATTACAGCGAGTTTGTAGTTCGTATTTATTCTAGAAAAGAAATGGCAGAGAAATTTTAGCAACATGTTATTTGCAATAAAAATTGTTTAAAGCATTAAAAATTTCTGTTTCTCTTTGTACTTATTGTTTTTAGGCTTTATTCCTGGAATTTGGGGAAAATTTTTTTTTTTTGTTTCAGTCAAATGGAAATGGAATTAAGGTATTGCCCCTTAAGAAATTAAAATGGTAAACCCGCGTGTAAGTAAAAGATCCGCGTTGTTTTTCATTTTATTATTTTTTTACTAGCTTCTTAGAAGAGCCAAGTAGAAAAACTAAAAAGTAATGTACAATATTTTTTCTTTTTTGATTTGACTTTTATGATTTCTTTAACTGCACAAAATATTTTTAACAATACGTAACGCATTAGTTTTTATTTTCTCTCTCTTTTTCGCTTGTACAGTATCATTTATGTAAACAAATACGTATTTTGTATGTATATTTATAATCACTAAAAATACTTTCCTTTTTTCTTATTTAGATGTATTCAAAATAATTGAATGCATTGCAAACTTTTATTGTTTTGTAAAACATTTAACAACAAAATACCGTTATTTATATTCAGGAAAAAAAAGAAAGAAAAAATATAAGTGTGAAAAATAAAATATGTCTTAAAGTCGGGCAATTAACTGGTTTTTGTGTTTCATGTTATTGCTGTATGTGAAAACGCGCGCGCAAGTGCATCAAGTTAGCATTGAACGCATTTTCTTTCCTAAAATTGTTATTTAGTATACATGTGTATATATGAATATATAAGCATATATATATACATTTGTATTTTTAATTTAGTTGTTGCCTTCGTCAAGTCAAGACTTTACATGCGCCCATTTAAACAAACGTACAAATTTATACAAAGGTATGTAAAAAAAAAGGGGGAAAAAAACAGTATAACATACATAAGTACATATGTACCACATACACGTTAACTCTATATATATGTATATATATATACTCTATTATTGTTACTTGCTGCTGACGCGGCTGCTGTTGTTGTCGTCATGACATGTAGTCGCAATTGATTCTTACTGTTGTTGTAGTAGCTGCTGCTGTGTACGCTTAGCTCATTTCTTCTGTCCGCTGATCTCTTCGATTTTTTTTCGGCGCTTCGTCAGCAACGCATTGTTTGACTTATCCAACGCCTTGATGTGCATCTAAAGAATGAGGAGGAGATGAGAAAAAAAAGTTTATATATGTTTATTTTGCGTTTGCATTTGTTTCCGTGCAAGGTGTAAGGCTAACCTGATCGTAATCCACGCGCATTGTCGCCAACGAGCGCGTCATTTCCTCCTGCACCTCGGGCCAGGTCTCCTCGCCCTCTTTTAGCATGCGACCGGTGCAGAGCGGGGTCTGTGGTACTTCCGTGTATTGAGCTATCCAGTTGTTTCGCATGACTTCTTCGATGCGAAGGCGCTTACTCGGATCGACATTGAGCATGCCTTTGATAAGGTCCTTGGCCGCTTGGCTGACGTGCTTCCATTCAGGATCGGGAAAATCATACTGGCCGGTGCGTATGCGTTTCTTCATGCCAGGCGAAATGGCAAGTCCGTTATTGCTGTAAAACGGCGGAAAGCCGCACATTATGATATACATGATGACGCCCAAGGACCAAATGTCACAACTCTTGTCATATTTCTCCGGACCCAACACCTCGGGAGCTGTGCATTCAAGCAACAAAGCCATTCGGTCATTAGAAAAAAGCTGACTATTTGATTGAATCAAGGAGGATTAGTCTACCTACCGACATAGTAAGGCGTATAGCAAGGCGTTTGCAATGTATCTTTAACCAATGTCTCTTTGGCAAACCCGAAATCTGTCAGCTTAAGTGTCGCATTTGGATGAAGCGTTGTGTAGAGCAAGTTTTCAGGCTTTAGATCGCGATGCGCAATATCACGACTGTGCAGATAGTGTACGGCTACACAAATCTCGTGCATAATTTGCGCCGCCTCCCGTTCCGTAAAAGCAACGTCTGCTTTATCCTGAATGCGCTGAAACAGCTCGCCACCCTCCATGCTGTGTATTCGTTTTTAACAGTTAGATTGCGTTAAGGCGGATTAGGTGTTGCTGCTTACCATTCCATGACAACCAGCAGGCACTTGTTTCCACTGTACGTATTCTCGTAGACATCGATTATGTTGACGATATGCCTGCACCCACTAACGCGCCAATGCAGATCGACCTCACGTCTTGCCTTTACATTATCAAGCAGCACCTTGAGTGCGTATTTTTGTTGCGTGCGCCGGTTGGTACATTGCACCACTTTGCCATTGATGCCCAGACCCAGCACTGTATTCGAGATCTCGTAGTCATCGACGAGTGGCGTTGTTTTTGGTTTCCGTTGTTGTTGGTGCTGTTGCAGCGAAAGCATTTTGATGTACACTTTTCACTGACACGACGGAATGAATTTAAAATTGGTTTTTTTTAGTGATTGCTGAGTTTTCTGTAAATGCAAAATGAGTTTCGAGTCATTCGGCGTCGGCATGCAGTTACGAACGTACAAACGATACGATATGCGAACTGAGTAGCCTGGGAAGTTGCGTCAAGCGCTTAGGTTTCCCACAAAGGCTCCGTTAGTCGATCGAAAGCAATACAACTCAATTCAGATTTAATCAACTGGCAAAACCCGACTCATGCACCTCCTATTTTTAATATGAAACGCTTATGACGTCACGTGCGCAGATGACTTGCTGAGCCGCGTTGCGGCCGGGGGCACTCAAATGTATGTACGTACGTCGTATGATGTTTAATAATTAAAAAAAAAAATGGAGGAAGACTGCAACAACTTGTTAACCTTTTTATCTTTCTCTTTTGACTCGCTGATAACAACGTCCTCTTGTACGCGTTATGATAAACTTAGAAAATACCTTCAAAGTGCGAGCGGGCAGATGCGATTAGAATACCAATTTATGCCGATACTTGTCATTACACATTTAATACCTTTACGACACACAAGTTGAATTAGATTTTGATGTTGAGTATCTAGCAAACATTAGGCGTCAAATGTCAGAAGTTCATATATTAATTTAATTGTTATAGCGGTCTACGCGTGCTTTACTGCCCCGCAGCCAATCATATATGATTTGGCAATAGGCAATTTTGTTTATGAAATTTTGCAGACAAACTCAAACGACGACGGTGGTTCCCAACTCTAACTCAATTTTGTTCAATAATGCATTTGCAAATCGAATAATTTGTTCTGATTTTGCATGACCAAATTTAATGCTTGTATAACTTTACCAACTACTGAGTTAACGTTAAACAACAACACTGGTTCTTTGGGAGCACACATATGAATTAAATTGACACGATTTCAAATAGCAAACGTTAGAATGCGAAATTGGGAACAGCTGCAAAAAAAAAAAAATAAGTACGCCAGACAAAGAGAACGAATGTTTATGCATGCGAGCTCGAAAGAGCGTGCCTATGGCGATGAGATGATTTCTTTACGTTAATTTTAATTATTGTTTTAATTATTTTTGCATTCTTTTGCATTTTTTGTATTGCATCTCGTATGCATTTCAAATAAATTAATTTTTTGGGTTATAAATTAAATGCAGTACATGACTTCTGAAGTAAGCAGAAAATAAAAACATTACCTAACTGAGCGATCTGCAGACAAATATTCTTACTTTGAATAAACATATGTTGACGCAAGGAGGGGTTGCGGTAGTGCGGAGAGTGTACAAGGTAGAGTAATAACAACAATAAATAAGAGGAATATTCATTTTTGTTGCTATTATTAAGTTGGTTATTATATTTTTTAACTCTGTTGTTGCTGGTGTTTCACACTTAAGTTATCTCTGTTCTCACATTTTATTTGTTTTGCTTGATTAATTCCCGCTACGATGTAAAGCCTAATTGCCAATAGGAAAAACCAACAACAACAAATTACCTTTATTTAAATTTTGTAATTAGTGTTCCGCTTTTAGTTCAAACTTTCTTCATATGTCTACCTTACATAGTTCAAACTCTTAACATGCGTCATTTGTTTTCAGTAGTTGTTCTTGTTTTCTATTTAATTTTTTTGTTGTATACTTTTTATCAGGCCAGATTAAATACCAAGTTTTTAAGCGCACTTTTTTCTGATCGAGTTTAATTAACATAGGAATTTAGCACTTTTATTTTGTGTTTTCATTAACATACCTTAAAGTGTAACTTTGTGCGCGTAGTATGGAACGTACTTTTTTAATGCAACAGAAAAATTATAATTTACACCTTACTTTGTAGCGGCGTAAGAAAAAACAACGTTTCACTGGTTAAGAGACAAGAAACGCAAGCAGCCCTGTTGTTGTTGTTGTCCTACTCCATAGTGTTGCAACCCAAGCAAAAGCGTTGTCGAGACAGCTGTTTACAAGCTTCAGTGTTGTAAAGCCCCAATTGTTTACAGTTACGCATATAGTTGTGCATAAATTAAAACTTTTAGGTAGAGGTGTCAAACTATCGATGGTCACACCATCGCGTTTACACAACTGTGGTGTATCACCTATCAAATTTTCTTACCGTCAGCCATCTCGAAAACTGTACTAACAATACGCCTTCAGCACTACATGCACCACCCGCACAATTAGCACTACCTGCTTAATCAGCACCACCACCGAAAAAATGTAAAATTGAACAAAATTTAACTATTTTAACAAATAGAATTTTCGGAGGGGAAATTACCTGCGCATCGAATGTTCCATAGAAATTTTAGTGATCAAGTTCACAATGTTACATTACAAAGCGACTATCGATAGTATTTTAAAACCATCGATAGTGTTTGAAAATTAAAACTATCGATACTATCGATAGTACCATCGATAGTTTGACACCTCTACTTTTAGGATGAAATTTCTCAGACCGCACGCCAATTGTGTCACAAACTGCGGATGGGTAGAAAATATTGACAGCGAACTTTGGTGCTTTCTTCTTATGCTATCCTCCTATCCTATAGGTGATATTTTTCTTATGCTATCCTATCCTTATGGAAAAAAGTAATAATTTGCAAGTGGGGTAGTGATTTGTGTGTCGCTTTACTATGCATATAGACCCGGGTTCAATTCCCGACACCCATATACTGGCAGTCGCAGTGCTATTTTCGAATAAACGTACGGACAGAGCGCGCAGATACTGTGGACAGCCTGTGTCAGTAACGCGGAAAGAAGACAGCGATTTCGCAGTACCACGGACTGAGGACAGTCACTAGATAAGATTGGAATAGAGATTTGTATTCGAATTAAATGTCACGGATGGCGGACAGACATAAATACTGGACTTTTTTAAATTTGAATGTGAATGTCCGATTATAATGTATTAAAACTGTAATAAATTTTCAAATGAATTTGTGAAACTTTCGATTTTTGAGTTTTTTTACAATACTTTGAAAGGTTACTTCATAAATCTTTAATGCATGTTTGTGCAAACATACGTAAATATTATACGTTAGCTTGAAGACCGAAGAGTTTAAATGCATTACCAACTCAATTTCATAAAAACCATGTAATGCAAAAGTTTCAAGATGCACTCAGTCCAGGTTAGATTAGATCTTCTACTGTGATATGTGCGCATGTTGTTATTTGATAATTATATGTATTTATATACATATATATTATATATGTATATTACATGGTTAGCGGGACCGTCATTGCCTTAATGAACTCAACATATTAAGATAAACAATTTTTTTAAATAAAAACATCATCGATAAAATGCCGAAATATGCAAATACCTCTTAAGAATAAAACGCTTTCTACTCACAAATGACATTTCACAATTGTCTGTAGAGTTAATATACACATAATTTTGCCTAGCATTTGGTTCTTTTTCTTCTGTATATAATCCGAAGCTTTGGACTATATTTGTCATTTATTTGTGTATAAAAAGGCGTTTAAAATTTTTAAAACTAAACACATATGTACGTGGCTGCTGAAATGTGTTTGATGTATGTGTACTGTAACGTTTGTTTTAAAAAAATATTATTTGCGTGCTGCTTTATTTTGAAAAAAAAAAAGTAAAATGAAAAAAAGATGTGTCTATGAAAAACTAAATCGTCCCATTGCCGCCTTCACTTTGAAATACATTATGTTAAACATACATTCATATTTAGTTTAAAAACTTTAATATTAAAACCCAAAAACCCCTTAGGTTTCTTTACATCTGTATTGGATTATGTTTCAGATTTAAAAAAAAATGTCTGAACTTTGATACACGAAGGTTGCCCTGAAACAAAAAACAAATGTCTGCAAACATATTTTGTACTGCGGTCGAGTTTTTTCTTGTCTTCGTTTGTTTTTTTGTTGTATTTTGCATAATTTTTGTAGTTTCGCTTTTACAATTTTTGAATTTTGCATAAGACATGTTACTATTTTGGCCTAGACATGCATTTAATTTTGTATCACTTTTTTTTTGTTCTAATTTGATCGCACTTTTCGTTAAATTATGCTTAATGTTGAATTATTAAAAATTTAATAATTTCAAAAAAAAAAGAACAAAATAATATTTATAAGCAGCGGGAGAGAAAAAAAATCGACAAAAATAAAATTTAACTAATTAAACAGCAACAATTCGCAACAGACATCACTATGGAGTTTGAATGACGTTAAAAACAGTGCAGGCTTATTGAGTGATTGGGTCACTGCTTAGTAGGAATCTTTTACAAGGTCGGCGGATCGGTTCAGTTGTGGTTGTTGGTTTTGTGTGCTCTATATGTTGTACATATTTAAGTATTTACTAGATTGTTGTCGTTGTAGTGTGCCATTGTTATTGTTATTATTGTTGTAATTCTGCGAGTTCGCGTATTTTAGCCGCCGGTGAAGCACTGGAATTGTGTTTGACAGTTCATGTTTGGATGCCACCGAATGCTGGCTGAATACGACCTCAAGCAGCATTCGAACACAAGTATGCAGAACTTATAACGGCAATCCGAGCGTTTTACGTACTAAACGCCTCGCTATTTCATTGAACTCTTCGCGACGTTCGCGCCACATTATCGCTGCGTCTACATTAGCACCAGACTCGTCGTTTGGTTCTGCATGTTTGAAAATAGCAACACTGTGCTTAGTTAATTGGTAGATCGATTGTTTGTTCTTGACTTACCCGCTAACATACTAACTACGCTTAAGAGTATCTTTTCAACGCTCTGCACCGGACTCCAGCGTTCCGCCGATAGTTCATAGCCCATAGGATCATCGCCTGGTGCGTGCAATATCGATATGCATACGCGTCCATCGGCAAAGATATTTGGATGGAACATATCACAAGTGAACTTCATTTTTGGTGGACTAAGTGGGTAATCTGGCGGAAAAACGAGACGGGCAGGGAATACGCCACCTTCAAAACAAGTTCCTTCGGGCCCACTGTTCAATGTACTATATTATAGTGTTATGTCGTGAATTGTTGTTTAAATGGCTTACGCTATGAGTGCTTCCCACTCAAAGAAATTGTCCTCGCTTATGGGTCCAGCCACAATGCCTTCTGGCGGATCCATTGTAAGCTCTGTATAAAAATAAAGCATATACTGATCATATCTATTTTAATGATTTAAGTTCTGGCATTTTCAACTTGGTGCAGTAACATCGATGTTTTGTCAACATCTACAAAAACCAGAGGAGTACCAGTGGCCACACCAACGATAATCAAGAACAATGACTTACGTTTGTACTCCGCCATCAGACGGCGTAGTGCAGACCCTGCCATATCGCCCCGTTATGTCTTAATGAACTGTTGCAACTTGTTAATGTTGTTAGTGTTGTGCTATGAGTGCTATTTCAACTATTAAAGGTCGTTATTTGCGATTGTATTCCGAAATTTAATTACACATATGCGATATCTTATTTTTTTGCGTCTATCTGTCAAGTAGAAAAGAAGAAGAAATGAAAACTATCAGGAGGGTTGTCAAGGCGAACATCGTAAACATTAATTTAAAAAATGAGATGCGTGGACGACCGCTAGATGGATTTGCAACACCAAAGCTAATATTTTTAAATAAAAAAATACTTATCGACCAGTACAAAGTGAAATTATTTTAAATTAATTTGATTACGTTGACTATTGCGTGGACTTTGCTTTGGCCGTTTTCGCGACTTGGTAGCACTAGTAAGATCAGCTGTCAATAGTGTGCCAAGGTGCGTACAAGAAAAAGTCTAACACGGCTGCATCCAAACTTAAAAGCTTTTGTTTATGCTTAAAAAATATATTAGTTTCATTTTTCATACGGTTGTCAATTGTTCATATGTCCGTCTTAATCAGTATGAATCGGATTATTTATCGCAATGTATTTATTCCAAATAGCAAGGTGGCATAGCCACCCTCCATTGGGGTGATGTTTTTCTAAAGACTTATCAAGTTTATAATACATTCAAATTAAGCTGCAATTTGTTATAAATGTCGTTAGAAGTGTAGTGATGTCATTCACATAATTGCACTTTTGTTTATTATTGCGTGTCGCTTCAAAGTTAGCATTAAATGAAGTATCCTGCCGTATCAGCTAAGTGTACATAAATCAAAAAGGAAACCAAAATATATGTATATTTATATAATTTTTGTCATGGTAAGCATGCGCCCCTACAATTCACTATGACTAGATGTCTCTTCCTTGTTGAACGCCGGCAAGTGTGGCTTAAGTTGATGCCAAAAGTCGACACGATCTTGCAACAATGACTGCTCAATGCGGAACAGCGCAGCATTGGCATTTGAATCGTTTTTATTGCCGATACGTGCGTACGTCACAGGATATTGTTGTGTGGCTTTCCAGGTTGGTAGCTTAGCGGCGCCAATAGTGGGATTCGGATTACTACGTCAAGGATATTTTAGGGTGAATTTGCAGGTACAAGAAAAGAAGACTTAATACATACCTGGTATAAGCAAAGTTCACCCACATGTTGAGCATAAGCTCTTTTAAGCGCAGATCGTTTTTCGTCGGAACTGCACTTACGAAGAGTTCACGGCCAATCGGAAAGAGATATTGTAGCTCTTCGGCATGACAGGAGCCGTAAAATTCATCACGTTCGCCTTTGAATATTTCTGAGAAGCTGGCGGCACCCTTGTGATCGAAAAGGTAGACATATGTGGGGCCCACCTGCTTGCCGGCCAGCTGATTGTTGATGCGCAGACGCAGGTACTCGTCGATACCGCTGATAAACCAGCCATCTGAGATTAACTTTCAAAGAGAGTATTAGAAAGTCAAATATTTGTCCATGAAGATATGCTAAGTGTATTTCTTACATCGGTGAGGTTCTGATGATTGCTTTTATTGTAATTGTGACCCTGTTTAAAGTAGAACTGCTCAATCGCCTGGGTAATGCGCTGCTGCTCGCTAATTTCATGATGATCGTAGTTCAGCACGATGGGTAATACATTTTTAAACTTCGACTTGAATTCGAGCAAAAGGTCTGGTAGATTTAGTAGCGCAGCGGTCTTTAGTACACCCTCCTCTGCCGTGGCTCCTAACAGTAGGGGCAGCGGTAAACCATGCGGGGCAACCACATTGCGTGGTGAAACCGTGAGGAAAGCACCTTCATGCGGTGGTTCCACAACCGGTGGAAATGGTATCATCGGATCAAAGTCCCATGCCTAGATGAAATGATCATTAGTTGAATTTATCTAAAGTAAGGTAATTTATATATATCTCACAAAAAGATCATAAATTGTAGCGACAATTTCCTCTGCACTTCTTTCGCGCAGGCACTGCAGCACCGACGGCCAAGTCACCGCTGTTTCATTGACACAGCCTACCAGCTGCGCCAGTTTGCGGGCACGTGATGCCGCGACGCCCTTATGCGCTGGTTGTGCCCATGGATTAAAATAAGTTCCTGATTGTGCAATTCCCTTGTGAAATAGGCCACGGGATTGCTCCGACAGCATGTGATATGTGACGCTGGCTCCACCGGCGCTTTCGCCGAAGATGGTGACACTTTTAGCATCGCCCCCGAATGCACCAATATTAGCCTTGACCCAGCGCAACACTTCGACCTGATCTTTTAGACCAAAATTACCTGGGCAATCTTCGGTTTCCGTACTCAAGAAGCCAAGTGGACCTAGTCTAAAGTTAGCCGAAACGAGCACAACATCGTGATCCATTAAATAGTCGGGCCCATAGAAACTGCTTATGCCGGCACCGCACTCCCAGCCGCCACCATGGAACCAAATCATTGTGGGCAGCGCAGATACTGATGTTTGTTGCAGATGCTGGCAGTTGTGGGCATGACCACAATTAGCAAAAAAGTTTACGCTGCTGCTGCGTACATACCTCAGGCACGTAAACATTAAGGTACAGGCAATCCTCACTGCCTTCCATGGTCATGTCGCGCCTGAAGGGATCTCGCTGTGTGCACTTTGGCGAATCCGTAACCGCTAACTTTTCTCCGACCCAGGCTGTATACGGCACTGGTGGCTGTAAGTATGGATTTGTGGCGTAAATCGCCCATAAATAACCGAATTTGTTAATCTTCTTCAGGGCTGAGGCCAAGGTCGAGCATAAATTAATGCTTTAATTTCCAAATATCAATAATGACTGACCGCCCAAATACTTGCCATGACTTAGGCCGAACAAACAAGTTTCTATGCAAATTTATGCTTATGATTTTAAGCGTACCTTAAAACGAAGCTCATCAATCGGCGGTTGCGCGTAGGGCACGCCCAGAAACGCGCGCACATGCCTGCCGCTGTGCGAAGTGAGGTGTCGGCCGATAAGCACGCCACCATGCGCCAATTGTACCCGCAACGAACTCGAAATACGCGCCTGGATTGTATCCAAATTCAGCATACACGCCAACAGAAGCAGCCACCACAGTGCCAGTGTGCGTCGGTGGTCGTTTGAGGTATAGGACGCGTTTTGCTTCATCTTCAACTTGTGCGATTTGACTAAGAATTATAACTGACTTGGCCGGCTTGGCGGCAGCTCGTTTTAACCTAATGCCGAAATTCACTTCAAACGACAACATCGGCTTCGGCACTACTGACAAGAGCGCACCAGCTGTTTTGGCGTTCAAGTTGAACGTTGCCTCAACGTGCGAATCGCGTAAGGTGCCTAGCAACCAGTGTGCTCGGATGTCCCATGTCAGCCGTATGCGCTTTGTCATCGTCAGCGCTCGGATTAGGCGAGATATCTGAGTCGGAAAACTAAGCTCGGGGTTTTGTTAATCATTTTTGGGCTACTAAGTGGCGTGTTGACGAAGCGCATTTCGCTGTCCGTGCCGTCGCAACCAAAACGACTTTGGTCGTTATCTTTTTTATATTATGTCTGCTTTGCGTTCATTCATTAACTATCCAAAGTTTGAAAGCTGCGCATGAGATGTTTGTCATCGTTTTTTTGTCTCGTTGAAGCACATTTTGAAAGTCTCAACCGCAAATTATTCATTTGTTTATTTTTACGCTTTGTCTTTTTTTTGTTCTGTTTCATTTAACTAATTTCGATTGTTTTTAATAACAAACAAAGCGCCATCTATTCACGCGATTATGTTTAAGCGAAGTACAGTAAAATTGCATATTATTGAGGTTTATTATTGGTTAGTTAACAAAGTTTTCTGTTTCGTTTAATTATCATTAGAGCATATACACTTGTAGATGCCCTTCGGTCTGATGCTAAAGTGTGAAATTTTTAATATAACTTTGCTTATTTCGTCAAGGTATATAAAAACAACATAATTTCTGTTCTTGTACATAAGAGTCTGCTGAAATAGTTTTCTTTTGCAATATTCGTCAAGGTCTCCTAAACGATGGCTTTATCCTGGTGTCGTTTACCAAAGCTTCAATGTCCTTTTACTTTTAAGCCTAAATGTCGTAAGCTTTAGCTAAAGCTATTAACGCTACTGATACCCAATAATCCTATATCCACATCAGAGAACCCAATAATGATCTTGACGATATATGTACTTACATATACACAAACTATATTTTAGTTTATTAATCCGAAAAATTGATGCTAACGAAGATTCTCAAACATATGTGCATGCTTTTTGTAATATTACTTTCGGCATGGTCTAGACTTCACAAAACCAAAACTGCTAACGATATCTGTCAGCCTCCCGTACCGTTCGCTTTGTGCGCATGGGTACACTTAGCATTATCTCATTACTTGGCGGTAATTAGTAATTGACTGCTAATGTATTTTATATGTCGGCCTTCAAAGAATTTCGGTTTTTTGCGTATTATCTCATGTTGTTTTGCTATTTTGTCGTTTCGAGTAGCATAAGACAAAACTACGATCTGTCATTGGTTTCTGAACATAAGTGTGTAGTTGCCAAATTGAATTTTGATTTGATATATTTTATTTCCTTTTTTATGGGCTTATGGCTAAACTTGTTTTCTGCTGTCGCCACACATGGTAAAACGTGTCGTCGTTTATAACGTGTAATGAGTTGAATTTGGTTTTTTCTTCTTTTTTGTAATTCTGAACACTTGTAAATTTGGCGAAAGAAACGAAAAATTTCATATCAAACGAAGAAGAAAAATGCGTAGCAATCGTAATTCAAAAAATATTCAATGGAATAAAATGTTCGCACCGCATTTGAACTTATATCAACTCATTTATGTTTATATGGCAATACAAACTTTGAAGAGGTAAAAAATATAATTCAAAATACAAACATAGTTGAGAAAAAAGGAGCACTTGAAATGCTGCAAAAATTCCAAATAAGCTAAAGCTGAAACTTAAGTGGCTGCCTTTGAATTCATTTTCTGTCATTTTATTTTCAAAGCTTTTAGCTTTAGCCCAGACAAAAAAAGCTAGAACCCAGCGGCGAAAGCTTCTTTGGTTCTAATAGCTTGATTGCTTTTGGTATTTAGTCGCGGTGAAAACCATTAATTCATGATCTAAACTGTAAGGGCAAGGATGTAAACCGGAAAGCAATGAACGCAGGTTTTGATTTTTAGCCAGGCAAAATATTTTGCTAAAGGCTTCTTACTTGGTATTTGCCCCATAAGATTGGTTCCTTGACATGACTTGGTGAGATCTGATTCAGAGTCGAATGTTTGCAAATAGGCCGAATTCTTAAGTATTTCGTCGATTTGAAATAAGCGGTCAAACTGTTTGCTTGAATATTGCGAAAAGGTATTGATTGATTTGATGTTAACTTTTGGGAAGTCTAATTCTTTCTTCGTAATTAATATGTATTCTCTGGTTCTGATAAGTGGCAATTTGACAGCGATTATTTACAAGAGTTTGGCTATGAATTGAAACTGTCTCTTATTTTACCATTCCTCCGTACAGCTTATTTCTCTAAGGTATGACTTTTTTGGGCTTGAATAATGGTTAAACTAATATAAACAGTTCTGGTCAAAAGTTCGTGGATGAAACTCAAAATCTTAAGAAAATATCCTAAGGTTTACATTTTAAATTGTACTTATAAATTTCGTTTTTTGGAACTTAAGGCCGTGATGTTCAGAGGATGGTTTATAATTTTTAATTTCCCAATGCTATTGAGTATAGTGCTTACTCGAGTTAATATCATATTGACGTTAACTTAAGAGTTGTTGTGTATTGCACGGTGATAGTGAAAAAGTCCAAAGACGTGTGGAAATGCTTAATATAATATTATGCCATTTCTGATGCTATATTAACAACAACAAATAACAATAAATCGTATATGCCATATATAGCATATCTCTCAATGAGATTACATTGATGGAATTGGTTTTCCAAACTTTAAGCAGGAGAAAAAAGATTAAATAAACAAAACAACAAAAAACCAATGCAATTCACCCAATCGAAATACCCGCCACAAGCTAAGTGGACTATAAGCAAAGGCCACAATCTTCTTACTTCAAATCGTATATCTATCTTCTTGTAGTGTTTACATAAAAATTATAAATATGTTTTTTACGCTGTTAGAATTGCAATGCATATTTCTATATTCCATTGTATTCTTAATTCATCGTAATTAAAAGTTTGTGTACAATTTTAAAATAAAACGCCTAAACGTTTGGAGTGCATCCAGCATTCAGGGTTTTATGCTAAAATAATTCATATGCATGAACGGGAAATATGTTTGATAGATGCCGTTTAATGAGAACGATTAAATTACATACAATATGTATTTTTGTTTGTTCATGCGTAAATACGCGTTCGGTAACCAAGTAGATAGTCAAATTTCTTAAAAGCGTTTGCGTTCATGGTAGATGGCGGTAGCTGATTTATTCAGGTTCACTCAAATATGCCACAACACGTAGTTGGTGAAGTTTTATAAATGATCATTAATTTTTGTAAAATTTTTATATATGTACATATATTTTTTTCTAGGTTTTCAGGCAGCTTAAATAGCGTATTATTTTTATTGTGAAAGGTTACTAGCCCCCCTTTTGACATTTGTCTCACCACTCCGTTAGCAAGTTTGATGTATGGTGTAATTCAAAAGCTACATCGTATACTCCTAGTTATTATTTTTATGTATTTTTTGTTTAATCCACTTGAGTGGCGATTTATCAAAGCTAACTTCAACAACTACACCGCTCGCCAATAACAGCAAAAGCAGCAGCAACGTCAGTTACCAAATAAGACTTCATGTACGTATGTATGTATGTCTGTGCACATGTGAATATATGTATTTTGTTTTTTTTTTTTTGTATTGTTTTTTTTTTTCATTTATTAATTTTTTACGATGTAGAAGTTTACTTTTGTGATTTATATATTTAATTTTAGTGTCGCTGCAAATTGAAATATTTTATTTTTTAATTAATTAATTACATACAAATTCTGGTCACTACCCGCACTGTCATGGACCAACCCAGCTGTTAAGCTAAACCTTTACTTTTTCGATTTTCTGTTTTTTTTTTTTGTTTGTTTGTTTTATTTTTGGCAAGAAATATGCGTTTGTTTAAAGCAGAAACAACAACAATAAGTATAACAGTAGCATGATTTATTGTAGGTAAAATCTGTTTTGTTACACAAAACATCTCAGCGAAATTATATAAACAAAACAAGCCCCGACAACAACAATAATAAAAATAATAAAAAAAATCCTTTGAATTCTCAACAATATGAAACAAACAGAGGCTGGAGCTAAAACCAAAACTGAAAAAAAATCATGAAAAGCATAGTTAAAACATTTCATAACTCCTTAACGAAGGAAAATAAAAAAAGTTTCTTTTTTTTTTTGGTTTCGACTTTTTTTTTTGTGTTTTTCATCAAATAAATTAAGCTAAAGCAAAGTCAACGCATGGTTCGGTTTGTTTGGCTTCATCTGCAACTGTGCGTGCCTCGGCCAATTTCAATTTCGATCGCATTGTTTTTGTTGTGGCTGCTGCCAGTTTGTCGCTTCATCTTTGGCTCGCGGATTCTCAAGGTCCATGCGCAGGCAACGCGCTGTGGTATTTATTTTGCGTGAGTTTGTTTCGTTTCGCCTCGGTTCGGTTCGGTTCGTTTTGTTTAGTTGGGTCAATTCCACTGGTTTCATTTAATTAAAAAAACAAAAACAGCAACAAAGTGAAGATAAAAAAGAGGAAAATGGAGAGACAAGCATAACTCGACTCTGTTGTGATATGGATGTACATATTTCCTTTGTCCTTTTATTTATTTTCTTCTTTTTTTTTGACGCGGCTGCGTTCCAATACTGCTTCCTTGCTGCTTTTGTGGCTGCGGCAGCAATGTCCTCGTATTTATTTAGGATCAGGTGAGTGCAAAGCAGCGAATAACAAGCAAAGAAATCCCTGTCGCAGCAACGGCCAACGTAGTAAACGAAACAAAAAGTTTACGAAAAACCACGGGGAAAAAATTCAAGTGCAACCACTTCGCGTTTTCCATTTCAATTTCGCGGTTTAAAATAATTTTCAGCGGATTGCGTCGCGTCGCGTCGAGTCGCGTTGTGTTGCGTTGAGTTGAGTTGGGCCAAGTCGTTGCTTTCGGTTTGTGGGTCCTTGCGCCTGTTGTGACGGTAAAAAGCCAATTGCGCCACTTAAGCAATGAAATTTAAACGCATTTTTAAACAGTTTGTTTTACCCATTGTTGTTGTTTTCGACGACGTTGTTGTACTCATCCCCATGCATATCCATGTTGTTATTGTTGTTTTTACCTTTACCATCAACATTGATTCTACAACAAACACGTCAAGCACTTTTGTAATTTGAGCACTTCTTCTTACAAAGTATAAAACCAAAACAAAACAAAAAAATTAAAACAAAAACCCAAAAATCTCAAAATTAAAAAAAAAGGAAAACCAAACTCCAACATGAAAATATTTCAAAATAAATTATTTATGTGGAATATTTTGCGCTGAAATTTGAGACGAGGCAAAGTTTAGGTTTCCTCGACCGATTTAAACAAAACTTTGCACTTTTTACGCAGAAGACTATTTTGGGTTATTGTTTTTGCTGTTTTTTTTTACTTTTTTTTTAGAATTTTGCCCGAAACAATCTTCGAATTCCAACTGATGATCCAATTACTGAATGTGTAGATTCTGATAAGGCCCGTATCTGCGGCGCTTCCGATTTAAAAAGGAGTAACAATAGAAACTGGCTACGGATCTTTACCTACTGTCAAACAAGGATTTTTATTTATCCTATGATGAACCACAGAAAGCGAATATCTTCTAAAGCACAACTGGTTCAACGTGATCGACCTCTTATACTATTTCATTGGACGGTTATGTAAGCTTTAAGCTTTGCTAATTACAGAACTTCTGTCAGAGCCATGTATGTACATACAATTAATTCAAATTTAGGCAAACGAACCGGTTTAGAGTCCGCTATAAGTTCAATGCTTTTATCCGCTTTATGAAGAAAGTCTCCTAAAGCCTGCAAACATTTACAAATGTTTATGAATTTTTTACACTAAGTCATTAAGATATTATAGCACGGTAAAATCTTTATTATTTCAACTATGTTCAACTCTTTTTTATCTCGTTTAGCGAAATAGACAGTTTCCTACGTTTACGCCTTCAGTCATACAGCTTTAAATAATGCAGTGAGGATATCTTGGATTAAAAAATAAAAATATTGTGCGTGCAACTGTTGGCAGGAGAAATCCGTTCTTAGTTCAAGGATCTTCATAAGGATTGGGACTTATGCCATAAGGTTGCAGAGAAAACTATAGAATGGCATTTCAAAAATTACGAAGTTCAATTGGTATTTTAAAAGCAATTTTTGACTGGTTTTTCGCTTCGCCACATTTCTGATTTTTATTTTTAATTGAAATTAAGTTGGCGGCAAGTTGCGCTTTTTGTTGTATTGTATTTATTTTCTCTTGGTTATTTCTATTACCCTCTTTTGTTTTTTTTTTGTTTGATTGTCTGCAAGTACGTCAATTGTTTTATTAATTGTTAACGGCTTGTTGGGCATGGCCACTCGATTCTAGATTGTACATTTGCAGTGTTGTTGTTGTGCAATTGAAGGCATTCATATGCGTTGGTGCGTGCAGCCGAGCTCTGAGTGAGTCTAAAGTCATTTTTTGCGGCGGCGTGCCAGGAACCGTTAGGAAGATGAGTTCGAGTTCTTCACGTGCTCTCAAGTGTGCACTTAAAAGAAATTGTTTGTATTTATTTGCGTATAAACAAAATGCGGCATGCAATTGGCAGCAGCAAGGGATGAGCCGATGAGCGGATGGCTGAACGCAGGTATAGGTATGCATAAAAAGAAAATGAACAAATTCGCAAAAACATTATGTTGTTGCCTTAAAGCTCAACGTGCTTGAAAATATTTTTGGCTTCAAACGTGCTGAATAACTTAATTTAAATTGGCGTTTCCATCGTATTCCATACACCGCCATCATTTTACCTAAAATTTCTCTGAGAGTTTCTCCATTGCATATTGGATCGCTCAGCCGACACTTTGTCGGTTTGAATTTACTTTGCGCTTCGTGATGTGCTGCAGATGCGGAGTTACGTTAGGGTATGCAGCAGCAGCAGCAGCATCAGCATCAACAGCATCAGCAGCTGCCACAACTAATTAGAAATGAAGCGAGCAACGACATAAACTGACTGTGCATTGAGATCTGCTAATGGTGTGCTTAATGGGTTAATTTCGTTTCCTGTGCACACATGCGCACTCACGTCCGTTCCGACATTTCAGCCTTGTTTAAAGCCGCTACCGTTTCTTTGCCTCCACGCACGCAAGCCTCTAGGAAATAACTAACTAAATAATAACATTAGCTAAGTATTAGCTCAATATGCGTAACCATTGTGGTACGTCATGAAGCAGCTACAGGACAGGACAGGACAGGACAGGACAAGGCAGGGTAGAACAGGATATTACATAGCATCATATCCAGGCTGCCTACATCGTTATGCCATTCGTGTTTTCCGGCTCTGCGGTGTTTTACTCTATTGCCAGCTCATCGCATCGTATGGCATCGCATTGACATTTTAGGCAACAAGTTAATCACATCGTGACCAATCAAGCGCGCTAATCCTCAACACTCACTCAGCTCAGCCGCTCATCGCATTGCTTCAAAAATCGAAATAATGCCCTGGCTTTGTGTTTGCTTCTCTGATTCCTCTTTGCCTTCGCTTTGGCTGTCATTCGTTGCTGATTTCATGGCCGACGTCTGCCATGGTTTGTTTGCGTTAGTGTGTGCGGCTTCTGCTGATACAACGTCCGTTGCATATCAATTGGCGCCATCTGCACTACGTTAGGCAAAGGCGGTATGTATTACGGAGCGTTTTAATATGTTAGCTGCGTGTTCTCTTGGTTATTGGTGGAAACGTCGATTATCTTGTCAAAATGTCTAAGAGTTGCGTATAATGTGCCGACGTGGCTGGGGTGCACGAAATCCCTCACTGACTGGCTGACTTACTGTCGGGCTGACTGTAGAATCAGTGTGATGAAAACTGTGAGTGTCCATTCCAATCAAAATTTAACTTTAATATGAGCAAAAGTTTTGTCATGCTCATCAACTTAAAACCAACGTAATAGGTTTCTTTGTTTCTTGGTATCAAAATTGCTTATTAAGCTGATTTCAGAGTTTGAGTATTCGAGTTTATTTTAACAAGCAGAGCTTCTATGTACGGAGATCGTTCAGACAGTCAAACTTACATAACTTGCAAATTAACAAGGTCTACTGTGTATTATTAGGAAGTCAATCAAAACTGTATTTGCTTTTATGGTGAAATTTAAACTAACAGACATACCTTCTAAGTCCCGCAATCACCTCAAGCATGCCAGTAAAAAGGATCTCAAGGTCAATGGCAACAAAAGAGGGTAATCCAAATATTTACTTGATGCAGAAAGTTTTTAATATTGAAAAATATCAGTTGTAAAGGGAGTTTCAATGCTAGCTGGGAGACGAAAATTAAATTAAGATGGTGAAGTCAAAAGCGATTTGGAAAAAAGAGCCAGCCAAGGATGAAAAGTAAGGATAAACTTCTCAAATCGAGAAACATTAGATACGTTGAGGAAAATGTCTCCAGATAGAAGCATCACTTGAGTCAATGGACGTTTGTCCATTTGCAAAAGATTGTTATTTCCTTATTTAGTAATGGTCTCAGAAAAAAAAGACATAGCTTCTACAAATAAAAAACTTGAAAATATTATAATAGTTTGAAATTTTCATAGGATAGTTTTAAAAAGAGACCGAGGAGAAAAAAAGTTGGCACAGCAAAAGACTCCAAGTTTCAAGTCCATTCTTATGTTATGTGTTATATTAGTAGAAAAGGCTTAGTATGCGTATTAATTGGACATTACACAAGCTCAAACCGTTAAGCATATATTTCTTTCTAAGGATGTTCTAAAGGTAATGCAATTGTGGCTAACGCTCAGCTACACTATATGCCTATTTATGTATTTTTTTTTTGCATAATGTTCACACTCTTTAACGATGGGAAAGTATTGCTGCTACTGTCAACCTCTCGCTGCCCCGCTTCTCATCTTTTGCTGTTACATCCAATTGGGTGGTCATTTGAGTTGTTGCGCAGTTCCTTTGTGCGTAATATTTTAACTTAAATAAACACTTAAATTTTACTGTAAACATGCTTTTCTTCTCCCTGAGGATACCTTTGCTTTATTACAACAACAATAATAATAATAGCAACAAAAAAAACAACAACAGCGTCGACGATGTCTATGACAGCGGCGACAACGATAATAACAAAGACAACGCACATGACAACAACAAAAATAACAAGAACAATATGAACAAGGACAACGATTGCCTAAGCAAAAGAAAACCCAAACACCAATAAACAAGCAGAAGCAGGACTCGTCTTTATCCAATTATGAATTTTGTCATTACGACCTCGAAATGAATGCAAACCTACAAAGAACGAAAAGAAAAAAAGTCAAATAAAAAACGGAGGAGAGCAGCTGGTGTGGATGTGGGGCAATAAGGATGAAGATGGAAAAATTAAAGAAGAGCCAAAGCGAGACGAGGAGAAGAGAAGAGAAGAATAAATATCAAGCATATTAGAATAAAAGTCGTTTTGGCGGCTGTAAAGTTGGCCAATGTCGGTCGTCGTCATCAGCCTCGTTATCGGCGCGAGTGGCGGTGTGGCACCTTTTGGAAGTTGGTGTAGGTTGGCGGTCGCTGGTCGCATGTCGTTGGCCGGCGTTCGCTGTAAGTTCGTAGGGGGTGCAAGTGGTCGCATGTGAGTGTGTATTTGTGTGTGAGTGCAAAAGAAATCTCATTATGATTTCATTGTGAGCAAATGAAGCTCGTGCTGGGACATCTGTTCATGCAGAATGAGGAATGAATGCATTGTCCATTTGTTGTTGTTGTTGCTACGTTGAACTTACCTTGTTAGCAGCAGCGGCATCAGGCATGGACCACAAGGACAACAACGATGTGCGCTTAACAATGTTCGGTTGTCACGTGCCTTCATTTTCGTGCCCGCTTCCCGCAGCTGCTGCCTTTTGTAGAGGAACGTAAGGCGATAAATTTATTTTAAAATACAATTTACTTCCCCACTGTTTGCTTTTCCCATATTTTTTTTTACCGTTCACCTGCTTGGCGAAGCTTCATGGTTTTCTGGCTATCCCTAAGTACTACGTAGCACCAACAACATCACAAAATAAATAACAATAATAACAACAACAGTAAGTAGAAAAAGATGAAGAGGCAAAAAAACAAGTAGAAGAAGGTAGCTCCATTTTTCGTATTTAAATTAAAATGTTATTTATGTCAGACATTTGATTTCTTTGCCTTACCTTTTTATCTTTCGTTATTATTTTGTTGTCGCATTTTTGATCGTCTTATTTGAAATTCGAAAGCTAAGCCGCTTATGTGTGCTTCAATAACAACAAAAAATTCTTCGGGTATAGGGCAAGTTGACAGCGCCATATGGTTTCTTATGGTGATAATCTGTAGACCCTATGCAGTTCAGTCACAGATTTATCAATTTTATCGGGTATTTCATTGACTCCAGAAGGTTCAATCTTAGGCGCCTTCGTCTCTCGCGCTTCCCTCAACAAACTCAACAGTACTTTTCTAACACAAAAAATACATACGTTAGCATCCTCTCAAAGCTTTCCTAACGTGCCAAGTATTAAGGGGATCTCGGTAGAATTCAAACACCCATGGAAAATCAACTAATTCTAAATTATTGTAAACATACGTTGCTTAGCGTTCAAGCTTAGCTTTAGATGAAGAAACACCTTTTGCTTTTTTGTTACATTTATGTGTTCAAAGGAGTGTCATTACATCATTTTATTTTGCATCATATGATTTTATGCTTGGAACAGGCTGTTAAAGGATGTTACATAAAATACATTGATTCAAGTTCATAGAACAAAGTTGAATGAAAGCGAACAGGTGTTGAGTTATACCGATTAATATTCATAATATTTAAAAGTCAGACGACAAAAGTCCTACCCTAATGCCTTTGTGCACGGTTCACCCTCTGTCCAAGCAGCACACACACATGGCAGCCGGTGCAAATGTTTTTTGAGCGCTGATAAGGAAAACTAGCTGACTACAAAGCTCTGTCTAACTGACTGACGACTAACTGAGCAAGACATGTCGAGGCAATCATCCATAAGCTGCGACACAATAAAATCTTGTTCAAGTAGTCATAAGTTGGCAATGTCGTCAAATGGCTGCGGCTGCGAGCTTAGGCTTGGGTTTGGGTACGGTATATGTACATGTTGGCGCGCGGCTCATTTGTCAGCTCATTCGTTTGGATAATTGTCCTGTGATAAACAAAATTAGCAGCAATTTACGCGAAAATAGCAAAATGTTGCTGCATGTGTCGACCATTACCACTATAACGTACATTTGTATGTACATACGTATACACATACCTAATCTCCCCACTCTCCAACATCCATCGCCCATCATGCTTTCAGCCGCAGAGCTCATCATGAGCGTCATTATTACGGAACGACAGCGGCAAGGCGAAATGCGACAACAACAAAAACAAAAGCAACGACAAAACTATTCCATTGTTTGAATTTATAGTGTTATATGTTCGTCAGCGGCCGAGGGAGGTTTATGTGGCACCCACACATATACATACATATTACGGTTAAGAAGATAAACAAATGAATCTCGGCCTACAGTTGCTTTACGTGGCACGAGCATTTGTGTATCTGCCCCTTTGTCCGCTAACTTGTTGTTGTGCGTTAGTGAGATTTTGTCGCGTCGCCTTCGACAGCAACTTGATGAGCAAATTTAATGAGTTCAGTTCGAGGGTTTGGGGGTTAGGGGGTTAGGGGTTGGGTCTAACTTAAGTATAAGGGCGTTTGGCTAAAGCTAACGTTAATGAGACGCACACTACACACACTTGTCATGCTGTTGCTTATATATGCACATACTTATGTATGTATGATGACAGTTGAAGCAGTGCTCTTTTAAGGTGTGAGCCGCATGGATTTTTGCGTCAAGATGTAATTTCCTTAAAAAGACAAGACTTAAATCTCGACCTCTTTTTGGCAAAACATTACATTCGCATTCGAATTGGCATTTTGCCACACCCACTTACTGGCGGCAGTCCGTTAGTCGTATGGGAGCTAAACAGCTGATAAGCATCGACAGGCAAAACAAATTCACATGAGTTATTTATGAGCTAGGAAGGCAAGGAGCGACTATGAGAATGGCTTAATCGGCAACCAAATCGACATTGGATCGGGCATTGGCATTGGCATTGGCATCAGTGTTGGAATCTGATTGGCATGTTTGCAATAAATAAAGCGAAAATCTCTTACTAGGCACAGCTTGCTGTAAGTCGCTTAGTTGTCAGTGTGTCGTGCCAATTGGCAAGAGGATGAATCGCTGGATAAGCTCTTTTGTACGCATTTTTAATGGAGTTGGCCGGGCGTGGGTTATGTAACTGTGACAGCTGGTCAAGATTGTAAATGCAACCATATTAATACATACAAGTCTCCGCAAAAATGTTCTTCTTCCCACATGACCACTTGACATCGCGATGTGGCGATGTTTTAATAAAAATTGGCTGCGAACGTATAAGGAGGAACGCTAAAATATTTATAGACAAAAGAATACAACAAATCAAAACAAGACACCTACTGTGTGGTGTGGTCGTGTTTTCACTACAGGCCGGCTGGTACCTATGCACATATATAACCTATACTGTCACCTATATACATACACTGCATAAAAAAGAATTGGCACACCATATGTCTAAGAAAATGTATGATTTCCTACCTAGTAACAAAGTGTTGTTGAATCATTACTTAATAAAGCCTTCTCTTAACTCTAATTTGGTGCAATTCCATTGAATTTGGCAAATTTCAGCCTCATTTTTGTTTATATGATGATTAAAACAATCAAATTTCGACTTGAATGCATGGCATTAGTTTAAACAAATTTGGCACTTGCTGGAAAAAAGACGTCGGATTCATCAGATAACATTCAGAAATTCTGTAAAGAAAGCTATTCGCACGGAATGGGCAAATTTAACGCCTGAAGAGGTATTCTATACTTAGTAGAGAGTATGCATAGGTGCTTTGAGACTGTTATTATAACCAAGGGAAGTCAAACCAAGTACTAAATGTCCAAAGTTCGTCTTACAAAAACATTTTTGTATGTGTGGCAATACTGTCATGATTTTTTTTTTCTCTTGTATTTTGATTTGGATGTGGGGTAAAGGAACATTTTTGAGTGTGTTGTACTTGTAATGAACTAATCTTAATAACTTCATAAAAAAAAAGAATAACCAAAACTTTGTTAATAGATTGGGAATCATTTATTTTCTTAAAGACATATGGTGTGCCAATACTTTATTTACTCACTGTTTATCTATTATAGTTGAACTTCTCTATTACGAACTTCTGTGTGTTTTTTATAACGAAATAATTTCTAGAACTCTGCAATTTCGTTAACGAATTTCCTTATTTCCTTATAGCGAATTTTTCTATACTACGACTTTTTT